>JAFEMH010000036.1:0-125000 GCA_022495995.1 Adenophora triphylla var. japonica | reverse complement strand
ATAGTAAGGATCTTCATTTTTCCTTGGGAGAGACAAGACAATGGTGGAGATGCTACAGCTGCTGTCTAATATGTATGAGAAACCACCGAACATCAACAAGGTTCACTTAATGAGGAGTATGTTCAACCTGAAGATGTCGGAGGGTACAACGGCAGTAACACATATCAGCAGTATGGTGGACCAATTGAAAACTGTCGGTATTACCTTTACCGACGAGGTGCAGGTTGTGATATTATTTTCATCGTTGCCTGATAGTTGGGATTCGATTGTCACGGCACTAAGTGCGTCGACAAATGAGGCATCGTTGAAGTATACGCAAGTCAGAGATTTTGTCCTTGGCGAGGAGTTGCGAAGGAAAGGGAAGGGATAGACTTCAGCGCAAACACTAAGGGTGGAGAGTGGTAAAGGGAGAAGAGGAGGACCGAGATCTAAGAATCATCCGATCAAGTGCTACAAGTGTGGTGCTACGGGTCATATCAGTTACGATTTCCCAGAGAATGCTAACGAAGGTGATGGTCACGCAGGACTCGCGGAAGAGTACATTCCAAATGTATTGTTCTTGGGAGAGAAGCAGTCGGATGAGGCTTGAGTGTTAGATTTGGGTGCATCATTTCATTCATGCAGTGGCTCGGATGAGATTGAGCAATACACCTCAGGCGATTTTGGGGTGGTTTATCTTGTTGATGATCAACCTTTGAAGATTATGGGAAAAGGGGATGTACAGATGAAGACACGAAGCAGGGCTGTTTTAGAATTGCGTGATGTGAGGCACATTTTTAGCTTGAAGAGGAGATTGATTTCCGTTGGATAGTTAGACAATGAGGGGTATGGAGTAACCTTCAATGCTGGGTCATGGGAAATTAGAGAAGGAGCGGAGGTAGTAGCTCTAGGGAGAAAGGAGAAGATGTTGTACATTACCTGCAAAACATTATTTGCTCGGATGTGAGCAAGAGGCTAGCCGACTGGCTTGTTAGTGGAAAAGGGAGTGCCATCAGCAAACGGCTTATTAGGGGGGGTTGACTCAAAGTTGATCAATACAGAGAATAAGTTACATGGACCTAACAGAGAGCAAGGAAAGACCACGAGCAGTCAATGCAAGACACAAGAGGAGACCGTGTTTCATGGAGGGGCATTGCAAGGAAAGTGGGTTTGGAGGGAGAAGGCGAAGTTGGACTTACATAAAGGAATCAAATGAGAAATTGGTTCGGAGAGGCATGATGAATCTAACATGAAGAGGTTGAAGCGTTGCTTGGCTTCAACTTGCATTAGCACTAAAGCGAGGAGGCTCTTTGATGTCAAGTCAGTATGGGAGTCAAATGTGTTCGAAGGATCAATCCATAGTGGGAGTTGACATTTAGTGTCTATGGTTATGGTTTTAGTGTTGTGAATTTGGTGGTACCCCCGTTGCAATCAAGACAAGAAATCAACACACCCACAAGCACAATAATGGAAGAATCACACACACAAGAACACAAGAGTTGTTTACTCGGTTCGTTCAACACATGAACTACGTCCGGGGGCAATTGCCAAGCCAAAATTGTATTAGACACCTTCTAATATGTTGCTACTACAACTACAATGTGTTCTAGGTCGTATCTATGCTTATATAGCAATACAAGGAAACCCTAAATCAAATTAAGAAGAGTTTGAATCAAAATAGGAAACAAAATCTGCTGCAGAAAAATCCTCCCCGACACGTCGGCGGTCGCCCACCACCCCATGGGCGGTCGCCCAAGTTGGAAATTCCACGAGCCATGACATTCTGTACATGTGGGTGGTCGCCCACCACCACCATGGGCGGTCGCCCAACACAACAGTCCCACCTCCGACGATTTTCCTCCTTGATCTCACCAACTCCTCCGACTTAGACTCCTTTTTCCTCATAGTTTAGGACTCCAATCCCAACAATCTCCCACCGGAGACTAAACTAACAAGCATAGAAACACCCATCAACTCCCACCACGGAGTAATGACCTTCGAACACATTTTCCCCATATTGGCTTGACATTACCGAGCCTCCTGCTCAAGTACTAAGGCGAGTTGAAACCAAGCGACGTTTCAACCTCTCCGTGTTAGATGATTCTTGCCTCCCCAAATCAGCTTCTACCTTGATTTCTCCCCGCAAGTCTAACTTCGCCTTCTCCCTCCAGACCCACCTTCCTCGCAATGCTTCCCCTTGAAACTTGGACGTACCTTGTTTCTTGTATCATCTTCTTTTGGTCTGAATACGCTCTCTGTTAGGGCACTTGGACTTCCACACCGCGTTGATCAACTTTGTGTCCTTCTCCCCCCTAACATACCGTTTCTTGATGTCTCTCCTTTCTACACCAATAGGCCGGTTCTTTAGCCTCTTGCTCCCACCGGAACGAATATCGACATTGTAGGTAGAGTACAACATCTTCCCCTTAACCCCATGAGCTATCACCTTAACCCCTTTTGTGACTTCCCAAGACCCATCAATGAAGGTCACACCATACCCTTCACTGTCAAGTTGTCCCACATAAATCACTCTTCTCCTCAAATCCGGAACATGCATCACATTGTGTAGTTGTAAAACAGCCCCGTTAGGTGTCTTCATCATCACATCCCCCTTACCTTTGATCTTCAATGGTTGACCATCACCAAGATAGATAACCCCAAAATCTCCAGTTTTATACCGCTTCATTGATCCTGCATCCCCGCTAGCATGACAAGAAGCTCCAGAATCCAACACCCATTCTTCACCTGACTGCTCCTCTCCTAGGATTAATACATCTCCCCCATCATCCACTACGTATGCACCACCATCTTTGCCTGGACAGTCATAACTGATATGACCTAATTCGCCACAATTGTAGCACTTGAACTTTTTCCCCTTTTTCGGTCCTCCCCTTCCCCTATTTCTCTCCACCCTAAGTGTAGCCCCTTCTACGGAAGATTCTCCCCTTTTCTCTTTCCTTCTCAACTCCTCTTGAAGGATGAGATCTCTAACTTCCGTATACACCAATGTTGTTTTCGACGTACTAATTGTTGTGATAGTAACCTCCCAACTATCAGGCAAGGATTTTAGTAGAAAACAAGCTAGCACTTCATCGGAGAAAGTAATATCAACACTTTTCAATTGGTCCACCATACCTTTGAAACTGGCGATATGACTTGCTGCTGTCTGCCCCTCTGACATCTTCGTATTCGCAAACCTCTTTATCAAATGCACCTTATTGATATTAGACGGCTTCTCATACATGTCTGACAGCGTTTGTAGCAACTCCACCGTTGTCTTGGCCTCCATAACGTTTCGTGCAACGTCGTCGGTTAGAGCGCTCCTCACCGCTCCTAACGCCTTCCGATCTAACGTCTCCCAATCCCCTTGTGACATGTCTTTGGGATTCTCCTTCAAGGGTTTATGAAGATCCTTACAATAAAGGTAATCTTCAATCCTTGTCCTCCAGAACGTGAAATTCACACCGTTGAATTTCTCGATTGAGTTCTTCATCTGATTGCTTCACCAAGTCCCCAAGAACGCGATTCAAAATTAATCAACTAATGGAAAAACTTTAAATCCTCCGAATCAAAGCTCTGATACCAGTTGTTGTGAATTTGGTGGTACCCCCGTTGCAATCAAGACAAGAAATCAACACACCCACTAGCAGAATAATGGAAGAATCACACACACAAGAACACAAGAGTTGTTTACCCGGTTCGTTCAACAGATGAACTACGTCCGGGGGCAATTGCCAAGCCAAAATTGTATTAGACACCTTCTAATATGTTGCTACTAAAACTACAATGTGTTCTAGGTCGTATCTATGCTTATATAGCAATACAAGGAAACCCTAAATCAAATTAAGAAGAGTTTGAATCAAAATAGGAAACAAAATCTGCTGCAGAAAAATCCTCCCCGAAATGTGGGCGGTCGCCCACCACCCCATGGGCGGTCGCCCAAGTTGGAAATTCCACGAGCCATGACATTCTGTACATGTGGGCGGTCGCCCACCACCACCATGGGCGGTCGCCCAACACAACAGTCCCACCTCTGACGATTTTCCTCCTTAATCTCACCAACTCCTCCGACTTAGACTCCTTTTTCCTCATAGTTTAGGACTCCAATCCCAACATTTAGTCTCCAGGTGGGAGATTGTTGGGAGTGGAGTCCTAAAACAATATGGAGACGGAGGAGAAAAGGAGGTCTAAATCATTAATGAGTTTGGGTTGAGATCGAGTTGCAAAACAAGGAGGAAAAGGAAAGCGAAATTAGCCAGAGGAGGAAACGACCGTGCTAAAGAGGCATACACGGTCGTGCGACTGAAGACTTGGTTTTCCGAATTTTTGCGAGCACGACTGTGCACCAAATAGGCACACGACCGTGTTAGTACGTGAAAAACACTCCAGTCAGATTTGTTTCCTATTTGAACGAGATATTTTTCCAGATAGATTTAGGACTTCCATATACAACTATAAATAAATAGACACGACCTAAAACACATTTTATCACATGTTGAGAGAATAATTAGTTTATTCATGACTTGACATCGCCCCCGAACGTACATGATTAGTTTAAGGAACCAGGTTAACAATTCTTTATGTTTGTGTGTATGCTCTTTCATATAATCGTTGCTTGTGGGTGTGTTTGATATTTCTATTGATTGTATGAGTATCTCTAAATTCCCAACCCTCACAAGGGCGGGTCGAGCGGCTATTGCACTTGGATCGATCATAATGAATTCGTATAGTTGTACCAAAAATGAATTTGTATGGTACTTCGTTCATTTTAAAATGAGTGTTAGTTTAAACAAGAACATATTTTTTCATGGTGTCCTACGCCAGAATGTGAGGAAAGAAATCAAATTCAATTGCTTATCGATCGAGATTGAGGATTAACCTTACCACTATACCACTCATTTGGGACAACAAGAATGTATTAAACTTTAATCAGTAATATATACTCCCTCCCTCCGTTTCAATAAAAGCTTCATCAATTATCTAAAAGGACATCCCGTTAGAAGCTTTATCTTTCCTAAAATGGCAAAAAATATTTACTATTTCACCCACTAATTCTCTCTCCTATTTCACTTTCATACTCACAACACTTTCAAATTTAATATTCCCTCCACTCATTCTCTCTCATATTTTACTTTTACACTCACAACATTTTTTCTACTTACCTTTTTTCCTTAATTTACATATTGGGCCAAAATGGTGAAGCTATTATCGGAACGGAGGGAGCAGATACTTTCTCCTCTGTTTTAGAGTAAGAGTTGTACTGTTGGAACATTTAACGATCCATTAACCATGAACCGACTCACAACTAGATTAAGAAGAGAAGGAGAAGAAGAAGAAGAATAATACGGAAGCGTGTACCTTGTGATTCCATGATTGTGTTCTTGATCTTGTTCTTGAATAAATGAGAAAGTAGGGAAGAGTAGATCTTCTAAATGATAAGTGCCCTTAATCTCTTTAATCTTCAATTACTTAGGAAGAGTTTTGACTGAATGAGAAATGATGTAACTAGTAGATCCATAGGCTTGATGGATAGGCCTTTATATAGGAATCCAAGGGGCACTTCATTTAGGGACTACACCCTTTCATAAAGATGATGGTGTGAAGTTACCATTATGCCCATCATTTAATGGTACTTACACCTAATGGAATTCTACACATTTTGTCTACACTTTAACATTATTAAATAATTATAACAAATGGAATTAAATAACACATTAATTAATCCATGTTCTAACAATCTCCCACTTGGATTAATATTAATATGTATCTTTTACTAAATAAATTCCTTAATCATTTATAACATGAATGACAACCCTTATGTGCACGTTTATTGTCATCCAACACAATCCCGTCCATTAGTCTTATAAGTATAGGGACTAAAGGGGCAGTCGTTGTAATTGATTCGCAACTAAACCCACATTAATCACATATATATATTCAACTAAACGACATAGATTAAGTATAGATATGTAGCATGGAATATTAATGAATATATATGAAGAACGCATATATATATTCTCCAACTAGTCCTACTTAACCAAATGAGATCAATATAAATAATAACACAAAGAAATAGATAACAACACAAACTCCCACTTATTTAAGCATTATCAAAAGTTGTTTCACCCATATGAGCAGTATGCTCGTGAAACATCAAAAGAGATTACACTTTACAAAATGGATCCAATAACATGGAGTTTGATCCTATAAATTGTATATCTATTTGTTCATTTTATACTTATTTCTCTTCAACAAGAGACATAACCATAGGATGTCTTTCGACATCTTTGCATCCACTAAAACATAATCAGAATACTTAATGATCTCAAAAATGATCCGATTTTATATACATAAGCATGTAGTTTAATGTTTTATAGGTACTTCATCATTCTTTTGGATGCGACTTAATGTTCTTCTTTTCGAATTGCTTTGGTATTGACCAAGCATCCCAATAATAAATACAAGGTGCATGCGAGTACAAACTTGCGCATACATTAAGCTTCCTACTGCCGGTGCATAAGGGATATTTTCCGTATACTTGGATTTAAAATTAATCTTTAGGACATTTACTTTAAACTGAATTTATCTCCCTTAGAGACATGGGTGTCATGTGGTTTACAATTTTCCATGCTAAACCTTTGTAATACCTTCTCTATATAGCTCTTTTGTGATAATCCCAAAATACCTCGTGAATGATCACGATGAATTTGAATTCCCAATACAAAAGATGCCTTACCAAGATCTTTCATCTCAAATTTGTTTGAGAAATTTCTTAGTTTTTAGAAGGTCCTTATCATTACTAGCAAGAAAATATCATTCAAATATCATCCACATATAAGACCAAAATAATAAATCTACTCCCACTGAACTTATGGTACACACAATCTTCACCAAGATTCATTTCAAAGCCAAATGAAAGAATAACTTGGTTAAATTTTAAGTACCATTGACGAGATGCTTGCTTAAGCCCATAAATGGATTTCTTAAGTTTACAAACCAGTTGACTAGTTTGATCCGAATTAGTCACCATTTCTGGTTTCTTCATATAGATAGTTTCCTCAATGTTGCCATTGAAAAAAGCTGTCTTAACATCCATTTGATGAAGCTCAAGATCATAATGTGCCACTAATGCCATAATGATCATAAAAGAGGTTTTAGAAGATACCGGAAAAATGTTTCTTTATAATCAATGCTTTCCTTTTGAGTAAATCCATTAGCAACAAGACGTGCATTATATCTTTCCATATTACCTTGCTAATCCCTATTGATTTTAAATATCAATTTATAACCAATAGGTTTTACACCTTCAGGTAATGGGACAAGATCCCAAATGTCATTGTCTTTTATTGATTTTAACTCCTCATTAATGGCATTGATCCACTTATGAGAATTAGAACTATTAATGGCTTCATGGAAGGTGATTAGATCATCTCCCACTAAACCTAAGGTGTCCTCATTCTCCGCAAGATACATATCATAAATATCCGAAATAGAACTTCTTCTTTCTCTAGTAGATCTCCTTAAGGGCACCGGTTCATCCTCATTTTGAGGTTGTTGAATTTCATTATGTCCAACATTCTCATGTTGTCCGTTATTTACGGAAGTCTTTATATTATTTTGAATTGTATGTTCTTTGTTGAATTTCAGGTACAATTACTTGATTTTCAACAGGAACTAAAGTTTGAGAAACAAAGAGTGGTTCCTCTAACTCTTCAAATTCAAAATCATTACTATTTCTCCCACTAAATTCAATATCCTCAAGGAACCTAACATTGTCGAGTCTCGAAAAATGTTCTAGTTTTCGGGTCATAAAATTTATATCCCCTAGATCTCTCGCCATACCCTACAAAATAGCTACTAACGGTATTTAGGTCCGGTTGCCCTCATTAGGCCTATAAGGTCTAGCTTCTGCTGGACACCCTCATACATGAAGATGATTTAAGGACGGTTTCTTATTCGTCCATAACTCATAAGGGGTTTTGTCGGTAGCTTTTTGAAGGTGCTCTATTGAGAATATAAGCTGCGGTTTTTAATGTTTCGCCCATAATGAGTGAGGTAAAGAAGTACAAGAAAACATACTTCTTACCATATCCTTAAGGATTTAAGTCTCTCCAATATACTATACTAGGTTTACCCAGCATGGTGTAGTGAGGGACAATCCTACACTCTTCAAAATAGCGAATATAAAGGACGTGGACGTTATTCACCCAATACGTTATACCGTCCGTAGTTTTCACTACCATGATCGGATTTAACGTTCTTAATAGTCTTTCTTATGCCTTAAAAGACTTGAAAACGACCAATGATTGAAACTTTACATGAAGAAAATAATGTATCCATAACGAGAGTAATCATCCATGAACGTAATGAAATATTGTTGACCATTCCATGAAGGGTTAATGAATGGTCCACAAATGTCCATATGAATTAGTTCCAAGACGTTTGATACTCTCAAAATTCTATTTCCTTTAATGTTTGTAAATTTATTCTTTAAAACACTTTAATGCAAAAGTTTTATCCGAATATCAAGTTGTTTTTAGAATTCCCTCCGACATAAGCTTTATCAATTCTCCCTTTGGAGATATGACCCAAACGCCTATGCCATAGAATACAAGAATTTTCACTTGATAACTTTTGCTTAGTGCCTTTAGTTTTGGTTTCATTATTATGGGACTCATTAATAGTATTCTTGTTTGAAGTAAATAAAATTGTCATTGTTAAGATAAAGTACTAATACCGACAACCTCGGAATTGAAAATAAGATCACATTTATTATTACCAAATGAACAGGAATAACCTTCCCGATCTAATACCGTGATGATATCAAATTCCGCCTAAATGACGGTACAATAAATGTATTATTTAATACAAAATAATAGCGATTACTTAACAAAAATCCCTATGCCTATAACTTCAACCGGATTTCCGGCTTCCATATAGATGTATTTCTCATCTTCACTGGGATTCGGTAATTCGTGCAACACCGCATACATGAACTAATGTGAGTTGTTGCACCAAATACAACCACTATGTATATTAAGGAATTGAAACCAAATTTGCCTTAGTACAAACAAGACCAAATGACATACCATCCCGAATTCGCCATTTGCGATATTTATGGTAGTCGTTCTTCATGCGAGTAAGGTCCTTGCAAAAGAAGCATTTCTTGACTTTATGATCCTTAAATGATCCCTTATGCTTCTTACTTGCAACCGCAATTTCCTTCCCTCTTCTCTTAATCCCACGAGAAGAAGTAAATGATGAGTGAGTACTTTCTAATTTGAGATATTTCATCCTATCTTCCTCTAATGTCATATGTGAAAGTAATCCATTAATATTCCACTTTTTCTTTTGACATTTATAGGTCACTTCAAAAGGACCAAATTGAGGAGGAAGATAGATCAAAACTAAGTGCACGAGCAAATCTTCCGAAATCTCTAACTTAAGTGCCTTTAGTTTGATCGAAAGATGAAATAATTCAATAATGTACTCCCTAAGATTTTCTTCACCCTTGTATCGAATGGAAACAAGTTTCCACAAGAATTCAAGAAAAATCTCAGCATTTTCGATTTCGAGACATTGTCCAAAAATGTCTACGAAGCGCATTTTCTATGATCATTAGACTCACGCGGTTGGACCGTTCCCATTGCTCAACATTTTTCCGTTCTATAACGGTATTTCCTTTAGTGAGAGCAGCGGGACTTGATTCCCCAAATGCGTGATCGATGTCCATATTGCCTAAGATCATCGTTATATTATTTTTCCAAGTTTTAAGTTTAGTCCCAGTAAGCAAAGGTGCATCATTTATAGCAGTAGTTACGGATGAAGCATTAATCAAATCTGAAGGAGAAGAACAAGAATGAAACAAAACATATATAAGAAACTACATAACGATTAATTATATCAAATGAATTCCATCAAAATAAAAGATAATCAACATGACATCAAGACTAATCTTTGGATTGCGAATTGACTCATAATTTGATTTATCTTAAGGTAAACAAATAGCTTAAACAACACACTTTAAATACTTGCCTTCCTTTGGGCCGGATCAAGTACAAAAAGTGTCCTAAAGTTTAAGGTACTTGTTCCGGCAATAAAGAATATAAACAATTCACTTTAAACACCCGCCTTCCTTTGGGATGGTTCACAGCATTTAAAATGACCAAAAGTTTAGTTCAATTATTACCCCATGAATGTAAATACTTAGTCAACAACAAGGTCTCCTTTGGGAAACAAGCATGTTATCACATATCAATATTTACATTCATCTTTTAACAAGTTTGAATTTAATCAACAAGGTCTCCTTTGGGAAACAAGCATGTTAATTATGTCCAAAATGTTAAGGATATAATTAATCGGAAACAAAAGGACTTAAGGTTATTTCTGAAAATTTAAAGGGTAAATAAATAAGTGAAATTTATCATTAAAAGATAGTATCCTTTTGTTCTACCCGTCCATTCTTAAAGTTCGATAACTCTAAGAACCGCCGAAGCGCGACTGGTGTCCAGATACTATAATTTACTAACAAATTATCACAAATGACCAAAAGGGTACGAATGACCAAAAAATTTGCAGTTCTATAAACATTGAAGCTTCACGCACATGGGCGGCCGCGCAGTCAAGGTGGGCGACCGCCCAAGCTTCAATTCCACAAATTTTGAAGTCGGCTGTACACGTGGGCGACCGCCAGGGTCAAGATGGGCGACCGCCCAAGCTGCATTTCACGGTCTTTGAAGTTCTTGTACACGTGGGCGACCGCCCAAATCAAGATGGGCGACCGCCTACGTGCCTGCCCGCATTTGACGAAAAGTCACCATTTTTAACACCCTTTTATGAACAGTTTTGAACCCTTTTCGAACAGGTTTTGAACCAAATAGAGAGTCATACCATGCGGGGGCTACGCCCCGCACCCCCGCACCCCTTTGTGGTCCGATATCAGTCTACACGTCGGCTAGGCCCGCGCCCTCGGAGGCGCCGGGCCCTTGCGAGACAACGAGACATAACATCCAATACCCTTTAGACTATCAATTATTAACTTAATGGTGAATAATTATTCAACCAAAGCAAGTAGATCCTTATACTCACATCACATTTTTAAATGTGTGGCTATACATTTGAACAAACTCACAACGCATCAAATGATGGTGGCTATGTCCAAAATAGGATAATCTTACATTAATAATTGAAAGCCTTGAGTAAACCAAAATCAGAAATAGAATGAAGTTTATGAATATAATACTCTTAGACAAGATGAGTATCATGAACAAGAACAAAAACTAAATGAAATCATACAAGAATTAAAGCATAAGGCTTTATAAGAATTTCAAACTCAATCTAGTATATGAGTAGGCTCTGATACCAATTGTTGGAACATTTAACGATCCATTAACCATGAACCGACTCACAACTAGATTAAGAAGAGAAGGAGAAGAAGAATAATACGGAAGCGTGTACCTTGTGATTCCATGATTGTGTTCTTGATCTTGTTCTTGAATAAATGAGAAAGTAGGGAAGAGTAGATCTTCTAAATGATAAGTGCCCTTAATCTCTTTAATCTTCAATTACTTAGGAAGAGTTTTGACTGAATGAGAAATGATGTAACTAGTAGATCCATAGGCTTGATGGATAGGCCTTTATATAGGAATCCAAGGGGCACTTCATTTAGGGACTACACCCTTTCATAAAGATGATGGTGTGAAGTTACCATTATGCCCATCATTTAATGGTACTTACACCTAATGGAATTCTACACATTTTGTCTACACTTTAACATTATTAAATAATTATAACAAATGGAATTAAATAACACATATTAATTAATCCATGTTCTAACATGTACTTGATACTCTCTCCTCCATTTTAGAGTAAGAGTTGTACTTGAGTTTTTCATATGTATTAAAGAAAAAATAAAAAATGGGTAAATATTTAAAGTGTGTTGAATATATAATTATTCAAAACACTTTTCATAATATTCATAATGCACTTAGATAAAAAGTAGGTTACATAATAAGAGTTGGTTTATTTTATTTTTAATTCTAACTAATTATCACAAATCTAAAAGTTATTATTGAAAGTTGTTATTGATTTATTTTAATGACTGATTAATATTAAGTTTTAGAAATTGAAATCATTATTTTTTTTAAATTAATTAAAATTCACTCAAATTAATATTTTATTAAAATTGCAATCATTACTTTTAAAATAATTAAAATTGAATCAAATTAATTTGAAAAAAAAAATATGCATGTAAAAGTGTAAAACACGACTGATACCATGGGCATAATTTTATTTTCTGTAGGTCAGCCTCAGCTGCGAAATGCTTCATGAAAGGTTCCAATCAACTCAAGTATCCATCATCCACCAACATAACGACAAATATTCTGGCGACCAGTATGAATCACTATCGAACGTTTATTTGAAAAATAAAATAAAACAAATAAAATTCATACTCCCTCCGTTCCATAACAAGCGACGCAGTTACTGTTCTGCACGGGAATTAAGAAAAAAGTGAAAAGGTTGATGTGTTGTGAGTGTAGATAGTTGAATAGGAGAGAGAATGAGTGGAGAGAATAGTAAATTATAATGGTGTTGTGAGTATTATAATAATGTAGGAGAGAGAATGAGTGGAGGAAATAGTAAAGATTCTTTTCCATTTTAGGAAGTGTGACTTATCAGTGGGACACCCAAAATGGCAAAGTGTGTCGCTTGTTAGGGGACGGAGGGAGTATATCTTAAAATCAATATGAATAGCTTAATTATTTCGTGATCATCATGAATAAAAATGATATAATTTCTCCGTTTAAAAATAAGGTTTTTACTTTAGTTTTGTCAAGAGAAAGAATTTTATTTGTTTTATTACTTAAAATAATAGATAATGAGATTCACTTATCATTCTCACAATAAAAGCCGACTACACACTTTCTCTCTCCTACTTAATTTTCATACTCAAAATACTACCAAACGATAAACTTTAATGTAGAGCGGAGGAGTATTTTAATGTAAACTTATTGATATTGCCAGGAATTTCCTCAGCGGCAATACGATCGTCGTAGTCGGAATAGGATAACTCCGGCTCCTTCTTCGTATCTGCACAAGCACAAACGTCAACTAAGCCGGGGGCGACTCCGGCGTAAGCCCCTCCGACGTGAGGATAAGTGTTTGTCTGAGGAGATTAATCTGAACAATATGGAAAAGTGTTTGTGGGTGAAGGTGTGTACGTACCTTGTCAATGAAGACTATCCCTCATATATATACTCCTCACCTCGTGCAACGCACATGACCTCCTCACGTTCCATGCCTATGTCCACGTGTCATCATTCCATTGGCTAGCAAAAAGAATAAATTCACAACACGTGATCACTTTTCCCAATGCCCAACCGTTTTATGGGTCCCACTTCGTAGATATTTATATGCCGCCTTTTACGAGTCGCACCCAATAGAATCCATCTCTTGCTGAATGCGGTTAACCGTGGGTTGTGTCGCCTCCCCATGATATCTCGCTTTTCATCTCATACAAATATCTCGCCGGCCTGCCTCATTATCTCGCCGTTATCATTACGTTATCTCGCTTTCACTACCTTGAATTTTCCCTTTTATTGAACTTAGCGGGGTATCCCCCCGACTCACTTTCTCGCGACTCGCACCTGGGCTACCTTTATTCTTATCTTCTTCTTGGGCCTTATCTCGCTTTAGGCCTACTTGATAACTTCTCGCTTATGGGCTTGGACCAGGCCCAACCATTATTTTTGGGTAGCATCAGAAGCCCCTAAGTTTGAGGCGAGATTCATTCATGGTCTCGCCGAAAACTTGATGTTCATTGTCTCGCCATTCTGCGACATACAATTCCTTCTACAAGATGCCTGAATGCTAAATAAACCCTATTTATATACGTGTCACCTCCCTGGTGAGCCCCTAAAATTCAATGTGCCGTCATTTGGGAATCGTGCCAAATAAGAGGGAAAATTTTAAATTTTTCATCTTAACCGTCACATCAATCAATTCCCAAATTTCTCTCTCATATAAATTCCCATTCCTATTACCAATTTCATTTTTACCCTCTTGCTCTCACTCCAAATTTCGGCGAACTCGAACCTCAACTCCGACGAACTGTCCTCTTGTTTCCACCGTTCTTTTCTAGATTTGATCATAAAATTACTTCCCAAATCCCATTCCGTCCTCTATTTACCATTTGTGATTGATTTTGGAGCCCCATTCATCGTTTCCCAGAATTCCGTCCATATTTTCCGGCGATTCTTCATCTTCTCCGACTGCCTTCATCTTTACCAGGTAATCTTCTCTAAAAACCCTTCATATTCTTTAAATCCTTACATTTTGATCTTTCATTTTTCCCCAACATTTTGCTCTTATTGTTATTCCTTCTTTTTCCGTATTTTCTCAATTTTTTCCAAATTATCCTTCATGGCGAGATATAAGAACTGTACTAAGCTAGATAGGTATGGGAGCTGTCAAGTTTCAGGCGGCTTATACAGGCGCCTGAGATCTACTTGGGCGAGATTGCCCAAGGCTGATATAGTTAGGTTTCTAGTTGAACATAGAATGGATCCCTCATTGTTTGACTCTCTTGAAGTCCAAGGCCGCTTTTTTCTTCCCCTTTCAGCCCCTATGTCCCATATTTTTACTTCTCACAAAGAACTGGTCCGATTTATCAAAGATAAATATGACCCCAACTTAAGCGACTCATCTGAATCCTACTGTGTCGCTGACCCTTTTTCCAAACGTAGGATGCATTATAAATCTATTCTTTCTTCTTCTTCTTCCAGTGATTCCTGCGAGATGGCTAATCAAGAAACTCCCTCTCCCGCAGCAACGTCAAACAATCCTCCTCCTACAAGAGTTCAAAATCTGAACTTGGCTGAAGGTAACCTCTTTATCAATCCCGCTCATGCTGAGGCGGGATCTTCTCTCGCTCCTGACACAAGCTCTCTTATTCCAAACCCCATCACTGATTGGCACAGATTCTATCATATAGACCGTTCTATATACCACATTTCTGATTACCAAGGAAGTACTTCCCTTGCCCATCTGCGAGAAATGCGAGATGGTATAGTTATCTTTCCTTCACAACTTAAGGCTGGCCTTAGGATTCCCCTTGATCCTTTTCTATGTGAAGTTCTATATAAAGCCCAGGCCATGATTACTGAGATTCATCCCAATGCCATTAGGATCATTACCTCTTTCATTACTATTTGTCGCGCCTTAAGAAGAGAACCCACCGTTACAGCTTTAGTTAGCCTTTTCAAAGGATACAAACAAACCACCAAACTTGACAACGACATAGAAGAAACCCGCCTATCCCTTCAATACCATCAAGGCTCCAAAATTCTTACCCCTTTGCCTACCAAAGTTCATAAGTGGCTGAGTGACCCACTTTTCGTTCTTTCTCGCGTTGGATGGTCTCATCCCGCTGATCTTGATGCAATTAAACCCCACATTGAAACCCGTGATGCTTCGGTAGTTGGCGATAATTCCCTTTGTGCCGCCATCCGCGCCCTCACTACCCTTCCTGCTGATTCTCCTGATAACACGCCTCAACCTCTTATTTCCTGGAGGGGTATTTTGTGAGATAGATCCCTTCTTGATCAAGTCGGATTAGCAGATAACTTGCCCGTTGCCCAGCCGCGAGTTCCAATAATTCATACCAACTTTGATGGCTGGGAGCGACATACGGACAACAAATATGCCCACGAGTGTCTGTCATGCAAGGGTAGCCGTAATTGTCCCGCTATGAATGCTGTTAATTATATGTCCCTTTTTAACCTTCTCTTCCGTTCAAATTTACTTATATTCGAATAATTTTAACTTTATATTTTCTTTTCTTGGCTTCCAGATCATCGAGCCAAATCCATGGAAAGTCGCCAACTTGCCAATCGGGATACAGACAAGCGAAGACAAAGGCTAGCTCTTACCCGCGATGCTTCTCTCCAAGCTCTTCCTACTGACCTTCCTCTACCCATATCACTTGACGGCACTGATTCTGAGGAGATTGCTCGGGAAAAATCCCAAGGTCCTTCTAACCCAAAGGCAAGGGCTAAACCTACCAACCCGGATAGCCGCGCCAAACGACAAAGAAGACTTGCCTCAGTTCAATCCAATATCGCATCTTCAAATCAAGAGATTATCCCGCCCAATCCTGCTATTACTCAAGCTCTCCCAATTACTCAAGGCAATGCCCTGCCAACCTCTGTTCCGCCAACTAATGAGAATGTCATCCCGCCAGCTTCTGTTCCGCCAAATATTGATGTCCAAATTGAAGAGATTATTGGAATCCCCCTTTCTGATTCTGTCCGTGTAACTCTCCCGCTCCAGAAACTGCTGTCGTTGAGCCCACTCAAGATGATGCTCCTCCATCATCCCGCAACGTCGAAATCTGGGATTTAACCAATGTTTCGAGTTCTCCCCCAACTCCACACGACCCATCTATTTCTGGCAGTCTCCTTGTTCCCCGCTGGCTCCAAGAAGATTTCGAGATGCCTACTGATTTTGATGGACTTCATGAACTGAGCCAGGAAGCTGCTAACATTCCCCGCTTGACGGGATTGATCACGGAAAACCGTGGAGTTGAGGAGAGTTTGCTTGGACATTCAGCTTTGATTCGTGTCAGCGATCCCCTTCAAGTGCGAAATGTGACTGGAATGGATGTGGATCATGCCACCTGCCAAGCTGGCATTCATTCATCATTGGTAGGTTATTTTTCCTTTCCTTACTTGCTTTAAATTTTGTTCATAGTTGTTTTCAACTTTTTATTTTCCCTTAGGTTGGATCTTCCATCATGGGAATGAGCGAGACAATCACTCGCCTTAATTACCAATGACAACAAAACTTTGGATCTCTCAAATCAGTTTCTAAGGAAAGATAAAGAGACCCTTCGCGGCAGATTGGGTAGGCGGGATGCTACCATTGCCACCATGGGAGAAGTGCAAGATAAATTGAAGACTGACTTATCCACTTTACGGAATCAACTTGAAACTGCCAACACCGAACTTAGTGCCGCCAAACTTGACCTCAACAAGGCTACTGCTGAAATCAATTCTGTCAAGGATAATGCCGCCAAGCTTCTGAGCGACAATGAGACTTTAAAGAAGACTCATGTTACTGATACTCAAATTCTTCAAGGCGAGATAGCCAAGTTGCGGGAAGAACTAACAGGTAAGATTGCTGAAAACACTTCTCTAAATAACGATGTTGCCAAGCTTAAAGAAGACCTCCTTGATATTGGCGATCAAACTTCCTTACAAGTCCTGCGGGCTGCTGCTGCTGCTGCTGATGCTTTCGAAATTCCCGCCATCACAATTGAGCGGCTTGCCCACTGGGGCTCGGAGCTAATTTTTAGTGAAGTATGCCGCCGCGGACATCCCATGGTTCCTTTCTCGGCTGATGAACTTAATGACCTGGCGGAAGAAGATGCCTTACTTAGAAAAGCGATTTGGGATCCCTCTCCTATCCAAGTACCAAATGTCCTTCCTTTATGGAACGCCCAATTAGAACAAAAACACAAACTTTTGGATGATGCGAAAGCTCTCGCTCTTGCTGCCTCAAGCTCCACTCAACCCGCACCAACTGATGAACCAAATGCTTCATCTTGACTCTCCTATAGTACTTAACCTTTTTTGATCAACTTTTGTAAATCTTGCCTTGGTGGCTAAACAATTTTAATTTCTTTCATTTGGGTCTGCTTGCCTTTTAAACAATGTAAATTTGCGGCCTTCGAGCTTGCCCTTTTATCTTTATGCTTTACTTCATTATCATATCTCGCTTTTGCTATTTTGTTTTGATAGTTTATCAAAAATCTCCTTTTTGCCTGACCAGCACCCCATACTTATACTCCCATCGAAAAAGTGAAGTCGTCTTTAGGCGACTTTACTTACAGTGCATATAACGCGACTCACATTGTCGCTGATCTTTGTTTCTCTTTTGCTTCTTTCGTAATCCTTACTTAGAATAATTTCTTTATTTTGTGCCTCCACATCTTAATTTACCTTAAAAACAACAAATACCTTTCTTCCTTAATTTATATCTTTCCATGTCTTTCCAGCGAAATACATTTACTTCCCTTTTCGCGACATCATTACATATCCTTTATGCGAGATGTGCTTCCTTCCATACATGCCGCCTCTTTACATACCATTTAGGCGAGATGGGTTTCTTTCTTGCTTATAGTCGGTATAGACTTTCTCGTTTATAGTCGGTATAGACTTTCTCGTTTATAGTCGGTATAGACTTTCTCGTTTATAGTCGGTAAAGACTTTCTCGTTTATAGTCCTCAAACTTTTCCTTTTTATAGTCCGTAGACTTTCATTTTATAGTCCGTAGACTCTCATTTTTATAGTCCGTTGACTCTCATTTTTATAGTCCGTAGACTCTCATTTTTATAGTCACATCCATATACATGCCATACAGGCGAGATGGGACTTTCCTTCCTGTTTATAGTCGCATCCATATACATGCCATACATGCGAGATGGGACTTTCTTTCCTGTTTATAGTCGCATCCATATACATGCCATACAGGCGAGATGGGACTTTCTTTCCTGTTTATAGTCGCATCCATATACATGCCATACAGGCGAGATGGGACTTTCTTTTCTTTAGCGAGATATCATTATATGCATATACTCCCATCGAAAAAGTGAAGTTGCCTTTAGGCAACTTTACTCCTAGCGACTTACTTATGAACATTATTATAGAGCAAAGTATAATGAAAGCAAAACAATTTTGAGCTATTAACTCATATTTTCCTTCTATTCAAAATACTCACGACATGTGTAAAATTTCATTCAAGATATTTCTATTTTATTCAAAGCATTCATGATCTGTATAACTTTTCATTCATGAATAAACTTCATATATTCATCAAAATTATCTTTAAACAGATTCTCATAAGAATAACTTTGAATAGACAAATTACCTTTATCTTTTCAATGATAATATCGCTTGAGATGATCTACGCTCCACGCGTTTGGTACATCTTTACCGCCCTCCTCCTTCAAATGGTACGTTCCTTCTCGCACAATCTTGGCGATCTGAAAGGGACCCTCCCATTTTGGATCTAACTTGGCGAATCCCGCCGTTACTCCCTTAATTTCGCGGCTCCTCAGCACCCAATCCCCTACACAGAATGACCTTTTGTTCACCCTTTTGTCGTGCTGAGCCTTCATCCTTTGCTTATAATTGATCATCCTCAATCTCGCTCTAAGCCTCTTCTCATGACATAGATCTAATTCGCTACACCTTATGTCGCCATTCATCACTTCGTCATAATAGGTCACTCTATGAGTGGGCAGACCCATTTCTGCGTGAGCCATTGCTTCGGAGCCATAAGTTAATGCAAACGCTGTCTCTCCTGTTGATCCCTTCACCGTCGTTCTGACATACCATAGGGCGGTAGACAATTCTTCCAACCAAGCTCCTCCCCTTTTCTCTATATTCTTGCATAAAATTTCAAGGACTTGTTTGTTGGCTGCTTCCACTTGTCCATTACACTCATGCGGCTATAAGCTGGATCGCCAATGTTTGATATTCAAATTTGAACAAAAAACATGAAACTTCTTCCTGAATTGCGGCCCATGATCCGAAACAATTGCTCGCGGCATTCCATGTCGACAAAGTATCTCCTCCGTTATGAATCTAATTATCTGATCCTCAGTAGTAGAAGTTAATGCCCTGGCCTCCGTCCATTTTGTGAAATAATCAACAGCTACCACCACCATTTGAGCTCCTCCTTTGGCTTTGGGAAAAGGCCCTATAAGATCAATCCCCCACATATCAAAGGGCCAAGCCGCTATAATAGGTGTCTGCTCTGTTGCAGGCTGCCTAGGGATATTGGCGTGTCGCTGGCACTGATCACATCTCCTTACGTACTCTTCTGCATCCTTCTTCAACGTTGGCCAGTAATATCCATGGAACATTATTTTATTGGCCAATGTTCTTGCTCCTGGATGACCGCCACAAACTCCTTCATGTACCTCAAATAAGACATTATCCACTTTACTCGGCTCAACACACCTCATTAAGGGTCGTGAGAAAGATTTGCGATATAATATCCCGTCTTGCACTGTGAATCTTGGCGACATTTTCTTAATAATTTTTGCCTTGTCTTCATCCTGGGGCAACTCTTCCCTTTTCAAATAATCCTTCATTTCGCAAACCCAATCTTTCTCGCCTACTTCTACCTCCATAATCAAAGGCCTATCGTATGCTGGTTCTTCCACAAACTCTACCGCAATTTTCTTGGGCAATTCTTCAATTTTGTCGCAGGCGGCTTTGCTCAGCATGTCAGCACGTTCATTCTTCTCTCTATCAATCTGCACTAACTCCCAATAACTGAAACTTAGCAAAATCTGTCTTACCATGTCGCAATACTTTGCCAAAGTTTGATTCATCACTCCATATCTTCCCTTCACCTGGTTAACAATTAATTGAGAATCAGAATGGGCCATTACTTGCTTAACCCCTATATCCCGGCATAGCTCCAACCCCGCCACCAGTGCTTCATATTCTGCTTGATTGTTCGACATATTGAACTTGAATCTTAAGGCTTTCTCGTATGTACAATCTTTCTCCGGTGAACTCAGCGATATTCCAGCTCCTCCTTTGTCTTTAGCGGAAGACCCATCGACATACAACTCCCAACAACCTGCTGGTCTTTCTCGTTCTTCTTCGGCTTCAGGATCCTGCGACTTAGCCTTCCTTTTCTTAGCCCCCTGAGTTTCTATCTCCTCCCTCTCATAGGTAAATGAAGTTTCAAGAATGAAGTCTGCTAGAGCCTGTGCCTTAATGGCCTTTCTCGCTTCATACTTGATGTCGAACTCTGTCAACTCAATCGACCATTTGAGGAGCCTTCCCGCTGAATCAGATTGCTGCAAAATCTTCCTCAAGGGGGCATCGGTTAATACAGTGACGGGGGTAAGATAGAAAATAGGCCCTCAACTTCCGAGTTGCAATTACCAGAGCATAAGCCAGTTTTTCCGTGTTAAAGTATCTCGCCTCCACTTTACTCAAGGCTTTTGAAACATAGTACACCGGCTTCTGTATGCCGCCATCTTCCTTTAACAATATTGCCGCAACTGCGAGATCCGAGGCCGCAAGATAGACATACAAATGATCGCCTTCTTCAGGGCTACATAGAATTGGCGGCTTTCCCAAATATTCCTTTACCCTTTGAAAAGCTTCCTCGCACTTCTCATCCCAAGAAAACTTTTGATCCCCTTTCAACACCTTAAAAAATGGCAAGCACTTTTCAGCCGACCGCGACACAAATCGCCCCAAGGCTATCACCCTACCGTTCAACCTTTGAATTTCTTGGATCGTTCTGGGCGACTTCACATCTATTAAAGCTTGGATCTTTTCCGGATTTGCCTCTATACCGCGGCGGTTTACTAAGAATCCTAAAAACTTTCCCGCTGTAACTCCAAAAGTGCATTTGCTGGGATTTAACTTCATAGAATTTTTTCTTAAATTACCAAATGTCTCAGCGAGGTCCGCCAAATGATCCTCTTCCTTGGTCTTAATCACCATGTCATCAATGTAGGCTTCTACGTTTCTCCAAATCTGCGACTTAAATACCTTATTCACCATCCTCTGATACGTTGCCCCAGCATTCTTCAAGCCAAAATGCATCATCTTATAACAAAAGTTGCCAATGGGGGTTCTAAACGCTGTCTTGGCCTTGTCCTCTTCAAGCATTTTAATTTGATGATACCCTGAGTACGCATCAATAAAACTAAAAACTTTATGCCCCGCAATGGAATCCACCAACTTATCAATTTTTGGCAAGGGATAGCAATCTTTAGGGCAAGCTGTATTCAGGTCTGTAAAGTCGATGCACATCCGCCATTTCTTGTTTGCCTTCAACACCATAACTGGGCAAGCTAGCCAAACTGGATAAGTAATTTCTTCAATGATTCCTGCCTTTAATAGCTTCTGAACTTCCCCAATTACCGCCTTCTCCTTTTCCGCAGAAAGATATCTCACCTTCTGTTTAAAGGGCTCTACATTTGGATCAGCGTTCAAACAGTGAAGGGCGACATTCTCATCTATGCCACACATATCTTCAGGCTTCCAAGCAAACACATCAGTATTATTCCACAAAAAATTAACCAACTTATTCCGCTCATCCTTTCCCAACTGTTTTCCAATTTTTATTTTCTGCTCCGGATATTCATCATAAACAATTATCTCCTCTAATTCCTCTGCCGCCTGAATATCCGGCTCATCTCGCATTTGTAACGTATCTACCTCCATCTCTGTCGCCTTCCTCTTAATGACACATCCCTTACCACCTTTGTCGCTGTTATCCCCTTTATCTCTTCCGACCAATGACACACCTTCAGGTGTTTCTACTATAATCTCTTCATCACACTCCTCACTATCTGAATCCATTATTTCCTCAATAAGGGGTTCCTTCATTTTCACAAATTCTGCGGATCTTGACCAGGCCATTTCAGCTCGCATTGCAATCATTGCTATCAAATTTCCTTCTGATCTTTCTTCCACCATCTCTATCTCTGTATCTCACTCATCATCTCTTTCTCGCAAAACTACATCTTCCTCCTTTTCATCAATAATAATGATCGCAGACTTATTCCTCATACTTTCAGTTTCCTCCCAGTCATCACACCCTCCTAAGTCGGTGATCATGTTTATTCTTGTATCCTGCATCACTATAGGCGGGATAAGACTCCCACCCGCCATTGTCTTTTGACCAACTACGCCTTTCTCCGATGTTGTTATTACTTTTCTCACACGTAATAAAAATGAAGAACCCACACTTTGAAGATCTGCAAATCTTATGAAGATTTGAGATTTGAACCCAGAAACTAAGAAATTACTTCCGAATACTTGAACAATTGTTCAACACCAAACTATCACTAAAACACCAAACTCCACGCTAACCAAAGAATCAAATGAACCTCCCAAAACCCAGAAACACCAAAATCCTTCAACCAACAAAATTCAAACAATCGCTCCAATCAACCTTCACGAATTCCCAAAAATCCAAATCAACCCAGATTCACACTTCTACACCGAAAATTTGCACCCCAAACAATATCAAAAACTACGAAAACTTCAATCAACCAAACTATCAACTAGTAATTGATTTAGCACTATGAATGACAACCAACTTCAAATCAGAAACAAGTTTACTAACTATGAACAACACCAAAATCAAATCGCCCAAAAAACACAAATCCTCCAGATCTACCAAATCGCAACCAACTTACCAAACTACCGCCGGCAACCTTCAAACGACATAGAGAAATCGGGTCCCGGCAACGGAACCAATTGATATTGCCAGGAATTTCCTCAGCGGCAACACGACCGTCGTAGTCGGAATAGGATAACTTCGGCTCCTTCTTCGTATCTGCACAAGCACAAACGTCAACTAAGCCGGGGGCGACTACGGCATAAGCCCCTCCGGCGTGAGGATAAGTGTTTGTCTGAGGAGATTAATCTGAACAATATGGAAAAGTGTTTGTGGGTGAAGGTGTGTACGTACCTTGTCAATGAAGACTATCCCTCATATATATACTCCTCACCTCGTGCTACGCACATGACCTCCTCACGTTCCATGCCTATGTCCACGTGTCATCATTCCATTGGCTAGAAAAAAGAATAAATTCACAACACGTGATCACTTTTCCCAATGCCCAACCGTTTTATGGATCCCACTTCGTAGATATTTATATGCCGCCTTTTACGAGTCGCACCCAATAGAATCCATCTCTTGCTGAATGCGGTTAACCGTGGGTTGTGTCGCCTCCTGTAAGTACCCAAATCTGGCTCATGCCTTCCGGTTAAATTTTCCGGCAATTTCGGTAAGTTTTCCGGTAATTCTCCAGACCTTCCTAGTGTTCCGGAAACATTCCGGAACTGTTTTTAATTAAATAAGGGCTGAAGGGAATCCTTCCTAATTAAGAAACATGTTTTTCTTAATTAGGAGGGAAGGTTCTAGAATTTGCCACCTTGCATGGTTCTAGAATGCTGAGTCATTGTGGATAATGCCGCACGGCTGCATTAGCTTGCTGTCCTTAGCCGCACGGCTTCATTAGCCTTATCCAGACTGCCTATAAATAGAGCCCTCCTCTACCCATTTCTCAACAACAATTTCCAACAACACCACACATAATACGAAGAAATACTCCCAAGAGGCTGTTGAAGATCCAAGAAGGTGAAGAAGAAGGCCAAGAAGCTCCCTCCCTCCTCCTTGAAGATCCAAAACCAACCTCTCCTCCTAGCTCCGCCCGAAGAAGAAGGAAGCCATTGGTAACCTCGCACGCCCTAACCTCGCATCCTAATTGCTTTATAAATTGCTCATTGCATTACCTTTATATTGCTTGGGACTTGGTAGATTAAAGATCATATCTTCATATTTCCCCTTCCCCTTTTGCATGCATTAGACATCATTTGTCATAAAAATGTAGTCTTTTCCCATAAAGGTGCATCCTTTGCACCTAAAACCCCCATTTTCAAATAAAAATGTCATCTTTATGCATCCTTTGCATATAAAAATCAAATCTTTTCAATCAAAATGCATCCTTTGCATCCAAAATCACTTTTCCAAGCATCATTTGCTTTAAAGACCATGTCTTTACCATAAACTAGCATCATATGCTTTTCAAAATGCAATCTTTATGCATCATTTGCATAATGAATGCCAATTTCTTCAAAAATGCATCATTTGCATAAAAATCAAATCTTTATGCATCATTTGCAATAAAGATCATTTCTTTGAATTAAGTGCATCATTTGCAACCCAAAAATGTCATCTTTTCATTAAAGTGTCATTTTTACATACATTTCCCCCATTCCCCCATTAGCAACCTAGGAACGGACCGGTGTAAAAGATCCTATCTTTACACCGTTTCTTTCATAAAGGTTTCATAATCTCTTTAGAAAGGGATAACCTTGAACCCTATATCTCCAATTATCGCTTAAGAAAGAGTATGAAGCATCTATACAAGCTCGACCGTCTTAAAGCGTAGGATTGATGGGCTAAGGACCTTCCTTTTCTAAAGAACCTCATCTTTGACCATAAAGAGAGTCATTCTCTCGATCACGCAAGTCTCGAGGGTCCCGAGGTTAAAATGCGATGATCACAAGTCACAAGATGAGGGCGGGATCATAATCCCGAATACATAAAATCCAAGAAATCCCGAGCGACAACCAACAAATGGTTTGTACGTCCGGAAGGCAACTTGGGACATTCCCTCCTTATTTTCAAACACATGCACACAAGAAAGCATGCAAGCAAGCACGATTAATGAAATCATGGGAGACTTGCTCCGGCAAGGCACTTTGGGTGAACGCCAAACGTTCTTCCCAAGGGGTAACTTAACCTCCGAACCCATAAAACTTTTTTTTCAAAGTTTTGAGGTAATCAAAATGGCGTGGCGACTCCGTTTTTCAAATTAAACCGGATGTCTTCAAACTCGCGTGAATCCAACAAAAACAAAATTTGGGCACACATTCACAGTTTGGCAACTCCGCTGGGGATATCCCAAAGGAGAAAAGCTTTTATTTTCAAAAACAAAAAAAAATCGATACTCGGTATATAGGTGGAAACCACTTACCCTTCCTGTACACTCCCTGACGTGGGAGTTGGGATAACCGGTGGTTTAACAATCCACGTACCAGTATCCCTTTTCGAAAAAAATTTTGAAAAAAATAAAAGAAAGCTTTTCCCTTTGAGCGGGTTAGACTTCCGTCGCCGATTTCATTAATCATGCTTGCTTTCTTTACCATGCATTGCATCATTTGCATCTTGGAATTTGTGCATACTTTGAACGGGAAACAACCCGAAAAATAGCAAAAGGAGTGGAACCTGGAAAATTGATCCATGCAGTCGTACGGCTCAATCCTCATTGGATTACGGCCGGGCGACCTCGGTGAAATTCCACCGGGAAAAATCATGGTTAATCTGGCGGTCTTAGCGGCTTGGGGCTACTCGGTTCCATGACTGGCGGGGCTCCCAGAAAATTTACGTGCTTATGTGTTGCATTCTCCCCATCCCGAAAATCATTCCTTTAAAACACATTTACGAAAATCTCTGTTTTAACTAAAAAGGAACATTTTTAGGAGACCGCACACTACGCGCACCCGATATATCTGTACACTTTTGCACGCACGTCCTTCAAACCCGAGGGTGGTTCAGTGCGATCACGGACAGCCTTACGATGCTCCGGGCGCGCACGGAATCATCCCAACCTCCCCATGGCGGCCGGTGTCGACCAATGCACGGTCAGGTGTCACACGTTTCAAAAAACCGTGACTTTTGGTTGGTTTTTGGTCTAGTCCGTGTCATATAGCCCGGTTGCATACCCTCGTAAAGGTCAAGCCTTAGTTCATAACGGAAGAAGAACTACGCCAAAATTCCAACAAGGAAAAATTGGCGAGATCTCAACTCCGACATTGACTATTGACCTTGACACGCACGGAAATGCGTAAGAGTCAAGACCGAGTCTTTGCCAACAAATCAAAAGATCTTTCGCTCAAGCGAAGCTCTGCTAAAATTCCGACAAGGAAAAATTGGCAAGATCTTGACCCGGCATTGACTTCGATTCTAACTCACGCCCGGCGTATGCACCGAAGTTCAATGTGACCGTGTCATCCGGCTTTTGCCGCCCGACCCATGCCTATTATCTTCTCGGACATTACCGAAAGTCAAAACGTCATTCGCTCAAGCGAAATTTCGCTTAAAATCCTATCAAGGCGAGAAAGACGAGACTTTCCGGTATTGCCTTGACTATAATCCGCATCGCTCGTGCGTTGAAAGTTCCTATGACCCGCTAGACCCGTTAGGAGCGTTCTTTACTCTCGGTCGGTGGGATCCGCGTGCCCTATAGGACCCTCGCCGGGGCCGTCCACCTGGGAGGTCGAAATACGGGTGGAATACGAGGGGCTTATAGACGTAGTGACGGAACCCACTGATCCAGGATCTAGAGTAGTTACGAAAAAGAAGGGCAAACCCCCTTTTCCAACCAAATAGATATTAATAAAAGACATTGTTTTAAGTAAACTGAATGATTCTAATTTGCATATTGCTCGAGCCTTCACTAAACACCTACCCCGAGTCTAAACCTTTCCTATCCCTTTCCCGCAGCGAGAAAGAAGTGGGTGAGAACACCGGGTCGGCGACTTGTTAGCGTAGAATTCTCGGAGCAGTTCGCGAGAATCCTCGGTTTGGTCGAGTCCAGAGAGTCGAATGTCCGATTCGATAGAGAACAGACCTTGGTTTGGGTAACCGAGATGACTAGGGAAGAAGAGCTAGCCTTAGCCTTGGAAAATAGTCGTAAGGCCCATGAGGAACAGCAGGCCATGCTCATTGATGCGTTACGCCGTCATGGGGTCCAGATAGTGGTAGAGCCCAATGGTTCCTTGGTTATGGTAGAAGATGAAACTCCAGAAGTAACCATCTCAGCCCCTCTAGCCTATAACCAGTGCCCTCCTCCACCCACATATGAGCCTTTGCCAAAGACTGTCCCTTTTCAGCCTTTCCCGGCATCCTCTGCCAAAGCTTAACTGCTATCTCAGATGGTCCTCTAGACTTGTTCTCCTGTAGACAAGCACAACAAAAAAGTGTGTCAATCATTCATCATTTTCAAAAGCATGCATATATTCAAAAAAGCGCACATGTTTTCAAAAGAAAAGCATTCACAAAAGTTTTTCTAGCATCATTTGCATCAAAAAAGCGTCTTTCATCACTTGAAACGCGTCATGTCAAGTCCCATTGCTTTCCTAAAGCACAAAATCACAATTTTCACAATTCTTTGCACATAAGCATTATTCTTTCAAAAATGGCATGCATGAATCCTTTTCATCTTCTAAAATCATGTTTTCTCAAAATTTTGACCTAGTTCTAGCACATGCAAGAACTCCGTCTCACTTTAGACAATTTTTTCATTCTTTATTTGCGAGAAAAAAGTGGGTCATTCCCATTATTTTTGTCAAACAAATTGCACATTGCATATTCTTAGCCTCATAGGTTATTCATCAATGTCTCAAAATCATTCAAAAATCCTAGGAAAATCCTAGAAAATTCCTAAATTCGGGTCAAGCCCTAAATCATTCAAAATTCAATCAAAATCGACGGAATTGAGCAAAATAAGAATGCTTACCCCAACCGATCGCGGGTTCGTTGATTTATGATCCCTTCTCCCCGGGTAAAGCTCCGACGGAGGCGTAAGAAAGTCATACTTTCTTTCCGTTCGCACGAGCTCCTTTCTCCTCCTCCGAGCGGCCGCCGAGATGTTTCTTCTTGCTTGCCTCGGTATGGAATTGCCCTCCGGATCCATCTCAAATCAAAGGGAAGCAAGGGGATTGAAAGAATTTTGAAATTCTCTTCCTCTCTTCTCTCTCTCTGCGTTCTTGGGCGGCAATGCAATGCCAATGGCCCGTTCAAATCTGATTTTAAATAATCTGGAAAAAACAGGCTTCTAGCCGTACGGCTCCTTTTTCTCCATCTCATGCCGGGCGGCCTCATTCGCTCTGAGCAGAAAATTACAATCCTGCCCCTGGACCTTCCACTTGGGCATGCAATTTTCGTTATCTTTTAACCAAGATAACATCTTTTTCAGAAGATATCCCTTATCTCTTAAGCAATTAAGCTTTCTTCCCAGTCGCCTCCGTTAATTCCGTTATAACGGGATAATGCTAGGTGACAACCTCCGAATTGTCAAAACTCTAAACTTAAGCTACCTCTATCCCGAATAGTGACGTACGCTCAAGTTTCTCTCAACTTAAGCTACCTCTATCCCGAATAGTGACGTATGCTAAGTTCTCTTAACTTAAGCTACCTCTATCCCGAATAGTGACGTATGCTAAGTTCTCTCAACTTAAGCTACCTCTATCCCGAATAGTGACGTACGCTCAAGTTTCTCTCAACTTAAGCTACCTCTATCCCGAATAGTGACGTACGCTCAAGTTTCTCTCAACTTAAGCTACCTCTATCCCGAATAGTGACGTACGCTCAAGTTTCTCTCAACTTAAGCTACCTCTATCTCGAATAGTGACGTACGCTCAAGTTTCTCTCAACTTAAGCTACCTCTATCCCGAATAGTGACGTACGCTTAAGTTTCTCTCAACTTTAGCTACCTCTATCTTCTCGATAGTGACGTAAGCTCCAGTTTTCTCAGGTGACAACCTCCATTAATTGTCAATCAGGTGACATCCTCCATTAATTGTCAAACCCTCGAGGATCCTAGACATCGTTCCTACCTATCTAGTGATGCTCGAACTACGATCAAGGCTTGATTCCTCCGGGATACGTAGGTAGCCTTTTATAAAAGGTCCAGCCATCCGACCACTTTGGTCACCCTTTTTTCCTCCGTCACTCCTCAGTGATGAAGTAGTCTCTCATAAGAGACTTTGTTATCTGACCACCTTGGTCACTCCTAGCATATTCCCAGTAGGATCAATTGCTTGACCTCCTAGGTCATTTTCTCTTCTATTTCCCCAGCAAGAGACCAGTTTCTCTTCTTCCTTCCCCAGCGGATCTATTCCGAACTACGGCCTGGCTTGATTCCTCCGGGATACGTAGGTAGCCTTTCATAAGAGGTTCAGCCACTCGACCACCTCGGTCTCCCAATCCGTCTCGACATTCGCCAGATCGGATCCTTTTCTATCGACAACCCCACTCGCCTTGCAAGTGAAGTTGCCGAGGGGCTTCTGTAAGTACCCAAATCAGGCTCATGCCTTCCGGTTAAATTTTCCGGCAATTTTGGTAAGTTTTCCGATAATTCCTCAGACCTTCCTAGTGTTCCGGAAACATTCCGGAACTATTTTTAATTAAATAAGGGCTGAAGGGAATCCTTCCTAATTAAGAAACACGTTTTTCTTAATTAGGAGGGAAGGTTCTAGAATTTGCCACCTTGCATGGTTCTAGAATGCTGAGTCATTGTGGATAATGCCGCACGGCTGCATTAGCTTGCTGTCCTTAGCCGCACGGCTTCATTAGCCTTATCCAGACTGCCTATAAATAGAGCCCTCCTCTACCCATTTCTCAACAACAATTTCCAACAACACCACACATAATACGAAGAAATTCTCCCAAGAGGCTGTTGAAGATCCAAGAAGGTGAAGAAGAAGGCCAAGAAGCTCCCTCCCTCCTCCTTGAAGATCCAAGACCAACCTCTCCTCCTAGCTCCGCCCGAAGAAGAAGGAAGCCATTGGTAACCTCGCACGCCCTAACCTCGCATCCTAATTGCTTTATAAATTGCTCATTGCATTACCTTTATATTGCTTGGGACTTGGTAGATTAAAGATCATATCTTCATATTCCCCCTTCCCCTTTTGCATGCATTAGACATCATTTGTCATAAAAATGTAGTCTTTTCCCATAAAGGTGCATCCTTTGCACCTAAAACCCCCATTTTCAAATAAAAATGTCATCTTTATGCATCCTTTGCATATAAAAATCAAATCTTTTCAATCAAAATGCATCCTTTGCATCCAAAATCACTTTTTCAAGCATCATTTGCTTTAAAGACCATGTCTTTACCATAAACTAGCATCATATGCTTTTCAAAATGCAATCTTTATGCATCATTTGCATAATGAATGCCAATTTCTTCAAAAATGCATCATTTGCATAAAAATCAAATCTTTATGCATCATTTGTAATAAAGATCATTTCTTTGAATTAAGTGCATCATTTGCAACCAAAAATGTCATCTTTTCATTAAAGTGTCTTTTTACATACATTTCTCCCATTCCCCCATTAGCAACCTAGGAACGGACCGGTGTAAAAGATCCTATCTTTACACCGTTCCTTCCATAAAGGTTTCATAATCTCTTTAGAAAGGGATAACCTTGAATCCTATATCTCCAATTATCGTTTAAGAAAGAGTATGAAGCATCTATACAAGCTCGACCGTCTTAAAGCGTAGGATTGATGGGCTAAGGACCTTCCTTTTCTAAAGAACCTCATCTTTGACCATAAAGAGAGTCATTCTCTCGATCACGCAAGTCCCGAGGGTCCCGAGGTTAAAATGTGATGATCACAAGTCACAAGATGAGGGCGGGATCATAATCCCGAATACATAAAATCCAAGAAATCCCGAGCGACAACCAACAAATGGTTTGTACGTCCGGAAGGCAACTTGGGACATTCCCTCCTTATTTTCAAACACATGCACACAAGAAAGCACGCAAGCAAGCACGATTAATGAAATCATGGGAGACTTGCTCCGGCAAGGCACTTTGGGTGAACGCCAAACGTTCTTCCCAAGAGGTAACTTAACCTCCGAACCCATAAAACTTTTTTTTCAAAGTTTTGAGGTAATCAAAATGGCGTGGCGACTTCGTTTTTCAAATTAAACCGGATGTCTTCAAACTCGCGTGAATCCAACAAAAACAAAATTTGGGCACACATTCACACCTCCCCATGATATCTCGCTTTTCATCTCATACAAATATCTCGCCGGCCTGCCTCATTATCTCGCCGTTATCATTACGTTATCTCGCTTTCACTACCTTGAATTTTCCCTTTTATTGAACTTAGCGGGATATCCCCCCGACTCACTTTCTCGCGACTCGCACCTGGGCTACCTTTAATCTTATCTTCTTCTTGGGCCTTATATCGCTTTAGGCCTACTTGATAACTTCTCGCTTATGGGCTTGGACCAGGCCCAACCATTATTTTTGGGTAGCATCACTTATACACTGAAGTTTATAAATAGTTAAAATATGTAAGAGAACATTATCCCACATCGGGAATAAACGAGACTTGTCTCTAACATATAAGGATCCTGGGTTACTCCCCTTAACACCAATTGGTTTTAAGGTGAGTAACCCAGGATCCTTATGTTAGAGACAACTCTCGTTTATTCCCGATGTGGGATAATGTTCTCTTACATTTGTAAGAGAACATTATCCCACATCGGGAATAAACGAGACTTGTCTCTAACATATAAGGATCCTGGGTTACTCCCCTTAACACCAATTGGTTTTAAGGTGAAACCTCAGACTTTATCATGGTATCAGAGCTGGTCCACCCTCCATGCCACCCACCATCCAGTCCACGTTGTAAGCCTTTGGCAAAGCCCGGCTACTCGTGAGGGGGCGTGTAAGAGAACATTATCTCACATCGGGAATAAACAAGACTTATCTCTAACATATAAGGATCCTGGGCTACTCCCCTTAACACCAATTGACTTTAAGGTGGAACCTCAGACTTTATCAGAATATTTATACATTTAATTTTATTTATAATATCAAATACTTCATTTGTCTTAAAATATACTTTAACTTTAATTTTATCAGTCAATTTACTGTAACTTTATCAAAAATTATGAAATTTAGATCATTTTTTTCATGAAATTGTACACATTATTATTCTGATGCACTGTTAAAAATGTTGTCAATAATAATCTTTAGATTTTATTAGTATTATAAGTGTATAATGTTTAGTATGTTGCCAGAAATGGTATTTTAATTACTAGTATAATTAACATTATTAATTCTATAATTAAAGTTCAATAAAACTGACTATTAAATAAAAAATATGAAAATCTTTTTAGAACGGAAAAAATATCCAGAATGTCCCCGAAATGTGAAATAAGCATATGTTTAAAAATTTGTGAGCCAAATTAAATTTAAAATAAATGCATTTTTTTTTGTTAAAAATCTGCATTTTTATACAAAATTATTATTTTTTAATTTAAAAATAAAGGGTATTATTAGGTTTGGGGCTCACCCTATGGTTATAGCTAGGATGGTGATATGAATTTAATAGGATGAAAAGAGAAATATTTATTAGAGATGTGGGGCTTGAGCTTAGCGATGTGTAGTAATAGTACATAATGCACTTGTGCATTAAACTATAAATGGTCCCTAAAATAGTACTCCATTTAGCAGCAAATATAAATAAACACACTGACTATTGAACCAATTATTTAGCGGTTCAGGGTTTATTTATACATGAAATAGCATTCCTGATTTTCTTCATTTTTTTTTTTTTGATACTCAGGTTTCCAGCTTCGCCGGACTAATCCTGGACCACCAGGTACCGGCCCCTCAGTATGCTGGCGGAGGTAAATCGCGGGATGTGCCCTATGCAGTCAGGGTGGCAGTACCCCTTATACTCCAGAGCCCCAAGGGAGCCCTCCTACAAGGCATTTACATCACTCTTACATCACCAATTGGCTGCTCCAGCTGCTCCTGCCGTGGCAATTGCATCACTCTTACAACACCAATTGGCTGCTCCAGCTGCTCCTGCCAAGATTCGAACTCCTCACACTGAGGATACAAGCCCAGCAATGCTGCTTCCTTAACTGCACGGATGTGCCCCGGGGGACTCCAAAGGACCCTGAAACCCAAAGTAGAAATTAAACCACAAAATTTCCCTTGAGGGGAATCGAACCGATGACCTCCCCTTCGGGAAGTCACCAACATACCATTGGGCCAAGGCCACTTTGGTTCCTGATTTTCTTCATTATTCGACTATAGGATGATCTAGGGTTATATAAGTATAAGGTTTTGATTTAACTAGGATTCAATGTTAACTTTGATTCCAAAATAAGGTTTCGTTTGTTTCGTGTAAAATGAATTTCGAAAATAATTTTTCGAAAAAATAAATTAAAAAATGAAAATATTTTCCGAAAATTGACATAGATCCGTTTTGGATTGTTGGGTTAATCTAATGAAAATATTTCAGAAAAAACATTTTCATATGTTTGATAAATCTTAAAAAAATATTTTTCGATAAAACGCAATATGAATTAAGATGATAGAATAGGGTGGGAGGTTGGGGTGGGGGTGGGGTAGGGAGGGGTAAGGTGGTCGACGTGGAGCAGGTATGGTAGGTTGAAGGTAGAGTGGGGGTTGATGGGTTTAGGGGTTAGGGGTGGGGTGAGGGTGGGGTGGGGTGGGGTGAGAGTGAGGGTGGGGGTGAGTTTATGATGTAGAACGGATCCACAAATAGAGAAAACGCAGCTGAATTATTAACAACAAAACTTTGAATTAAGAACTAATCCTCACACGAAGATTAGATAATTCAAGCGATTATTATTAAGAGTAGGTCTAGGGAGAAACGTTTCTCCATAAGTTATGGAGAAACGGGTTTCTGGATATCCAGAAGCTTTAGGATTGATATCCAGAAGCTTTGAGACGGATATCCAGAAAAAAGATTTGAGACCAAATCCAAGGCCAAGACCAAATTTCTGATTTGGATATCACTTTCACAAGGTTCTGGATATCCAGAACATTGAATATGGATATCCAGAAGCCTTAAAACTTATATCCAGAAGCCAATTCTAAATTTCTGGATATCACTTACATAAGGTTCTGGATATCCTTTCAAAGAGTTCTGGATATCGAGAAGCTTTATAATTGATATCCAGAAGCTTTATAATTGATATCCAGAACCTTTTTAATTGATATCCAGAACCCAAAACTTTTTTAATTGATATTCAGAAGCTTTATAATTGATATCCAGAAGCTTTTTAATTGATATCCAGAACCCAAAACCTTTTTAATTGAACAGTATAAAAACTGAAAATCAAGAAATTACACGGGACACGGCTCCCTTTCTCTCTCTAAACGCTTTTCACCTTCGCCGGCCCAATCCCAAACTCAGCCTCTATCTGCACCAATTCGCCTTTCCTAGCTCTTCTTGATTTCTCCTTAAATGATTTCAGCGGCGACATACCCCAAGGATTCGGAAGATGTTCCAATCTTCAAGCTCTGCGTGCGGGTTTCAATAATCTCACCGGAAAGTTTCCCACAGATATTTACAGTTCCGGGGAAATTCAAGAATTGTTCTTGGAAGAAGGCGATTTAGGTGGTGGGCTTGGCCGGAGAGGTATTGGTGAGGAAGAAGGATTCGGAAGATGTTCCAATCTTCAAGCTCTGCGTGTGGGTTTCAATAATCTCACCGGAAAGTCGTTGGCGTCAATTCGGAATCGTCGTTGGCGTCAATTCTTTAAACCCGTTTAGAGAGAGAAAGGGTGTGTCCCGGAAAGAAATAAACCCGTTTCTCCATAAATTATGGAGAAACATGTTTCTCCCTAGATTTTGGCTTATTATTAAACCCTCGCAAAAGAATTTAACACAATCGAACAACGAACACGGATATGAATTACTCCTCGCAAAAGAATATAATCCTAGTAATCAAACGAATAAGATTACTTTGCAAGCCAAGGAATGACTTAGTTTTCTTAGGAAAAGAAAAGAGAACCCTTGAAGAAAATAATTTGTCTATTCTTCAAAAATTGTGTAAATAATAATCCTACAAAGGTATTTATAGTTTCAACCATAATTAAGAGTTCTAAATCAAAAAGGAAAAACAAACATATTCCAAAACAGATGCAAGGAAAAAAAGGAAACTAAATCTGTGCTACGGCACTGGGAGCGGACACTCCCCAATTCCAGAGACTTGAAACGGAAATTGGCCTATTGGGAGCAGGCGCTCCCCCTCCTTGGGAGCGAATGCTCCCAACGGCAGTAACCTGCGTCACATCGCGCTAGTAGCTGGTTCACACGCTACATCACGCTCCCCCACTTTAAACAGATTTTCCCTCAAATTCGTGTCCGTATAAAGAGGATCATCAGGAAAATACTCAGCCAAATCCGACACATTAAATGTAGGAGAGATATTCCACCCATCCGGTAAATCTACAACATAAGCATTGTCATTGATCTTCTTCACTATCTTGCAAGGACCAATCTTTCTCGGATGAAGCTTGCTATATGTACCTTGGGGAAACCGCTCCTTCCGTAAATGCACCATAACAAAATCCCCAACAGAGAACACCTTCACCCGACGATGCTTGTCCGCATCAGCTTTATACTTCGCATTGGACGCCTCAATATTCCTAGCACCCACTCGTTGTACCGCATCAAACTTTTCTACCATATGTTCCGCCGCAATGCTATAACCGGATAGCTTGGGGAGGGGAACCAAGTCAAGAGGATGGGATGGAGGGCGTTGGTACACTATCTCAAACGGTGACTTCTTGGTCGTGCGATTGGTGATGTTGTTGAAAGTAAATTCAGCAGTAGCCAATACCAAATCCCACTTCTTCGGAGTCTCCCCATATAGACAACAAATTATATTACCCAACGAACGATTAACCACTTCTGTTTGTCCGTCGGTTTGAGGATGAAAAGAACTACTAAACTGTAATTCTGTCCGAAGCAAACCCCATAAAGTGCGCTAAAAATGGCTCAAGAACTTTGTGTCACGATCAGAAGTGATTGTTTTGGGAATGCCATGCAAACCACCACCTCCTTGAAAAACAATCCTGCAATATGACAAGCATCCGAAGTTTTGCGACAAGGGATAAAATGTGCCATTTTTGAAAAACGATCAACCACCACAAAGATCGAATCATTACCACGTTGTGTACAAGGTAACCCAAGCACAAAATCCATAGAAATATCCTCCCAAGGACCCTCAGGAATAGGTAGGGGAGTATACAAACCCGTATTATGCGCTTGACCCTTGTTCAACTGACACACCATGCACTTTTTCACAACTGCATAAGTGTCCCTCCGTAGATGGGGCCAAAAGTACTTCCTCGTAACCAACTCAACAGTCTTGTCTCTATCACAATGACCATCTTTATGAATTTCCTGAATAAGACTTTCCCGAACTGAACCATGAGGAATGCACAAGCGATCCAAGTAAAATAAATACCCATCCTGAAGCAGGAACGGTCCATGAAAAATACCATCCTGACATCGAGCCCAATCAGCCGCAAAATCTGGGTCGGTCGCATGTAAATCCTTCAAACACTCAAAACCCACGACAACATTATGAATGGCCACCAACAAACACGCCCGACGACTCAAAGCATCTGCGACTTTATTACTTTGTCCACTTTTGTGTTGAATAACAAAAGTAAACTGCTGTAAATAAGCTACCCATCAAGCATGCATAAGGTTCAAAGACTTCTGACCATTCATATATTTCAAAGCCTCATGATCAGTGTGAAGAATAAACTCATGATGAAGTAAGTATTGCTCCCAATGTTTGATTGCCTGAACCACCGCATAAAATTCAAGCTCGTACACTGTCCACTTACGCTTCGACTCCTCTAACTTCTGACTCATAAAAGCAACTGGGCGTTTCTCTTGAGTCAAAACAGCGCCAATACCCACAACAGAGGCATCCATCTCGAGTTCAAAGGATTTAGTAAAATCCGGCAATACTAACAATGGAGCGCTAGTCAATTTTTCCTTGATCAAGGAAAAGGCAGAAGAAGCCTCATTGCTCCAAAGGAATTTTCCCTTTTTCATACATTCAGTGATAGGAGCCATAATAGTGCTAAAATTACGAATAAAGCGACGATAAAAAGTAGCAAGATCATGAAAGCTCCGTACCTCGCTTACAGTCGTAGGAGTAGGCCACTCCCGAATAGCACGAATCTTGTCTTCATCCACATGAATGCCATCCTCCGAAATAACATACCCCAGGAATAGTAATCGTCGAAGCATAAAACTACTCTTCTTAAGGTTGATGTAACATGACCGACATGCTCCTCCTCAGTCTTGCTAAAGATTAAGATGTCATCAAAATAAACTACTAAGAATTTGCCGTTGAAAGGTTTAAGTACTTGGTTCATCAAACGCATAAAGGTACTAGGAGCGTTAGATAGACCAAAAGGCATAACAAACCATTCATACAATCCCTCCTTCGTCTTAAAAGCGGTTTTCCATTCATCACCCGGGCGCACACGAACCTGATGGTAACCACTCCGCAAATAAATTTTGGAGAAAACCTTAGCACCTCGAAGCATGTCCAACATATCATCTAGGCGAGGAATGGGAAAGCGATACTTGACAGTAATTTTGTTGATTACTCGACTATCAATGCACATGCGCCAAGTACCGTCCTTCTTAGGTACAAGAAGAGCAGGCACCGCACAAGGACTCAAACTTTCTTGGATATAACCTTTCTTCAACAAATCCTCCACTTGTTCCCGCAAAATATCATGTTCAGCAGGGCTCAGACGATAATGGGCAAGGTTGGGAAGAGAAGCTCCCGGAACCAAATCGATGTTGTGTTGAATATTGCGCAGAGGAGGCAACCCAGGAGGAAAATCCTCGGGCATGATAGACTCATATTTACGCAACACGGATTGGAGAGAAACAGGAACCACACTAACACCTCCCACAAATCCTTTATGAACCACCGCATATACACAAGGGGAATTATTAAGTTCATCCATAAATTCAGAAGAAGTGCACAAAGAAATAATGGGTGTCGGTCTCTCCACTGCAGGTGAACCCACATCCCTCAGAGGACGTAAATGAAAATGTGCACCATCTTTCTTAAAATTAAGAATATTGGTCCTCCCCGTATGCACAACATCAAGGTCATACTGCCATGGTCTACCCAATAACAACCCACATGCAGTCATATCAACAATATCGCACAAAATCATGTCACTATAACGACCAATAGAAAAAGGAACCCAACATTGCTCGTGTACCTTAATAGCGCCGGCTGCATTAATCCAACCCACAGAGTATGGGGTGGGATGATTCTGAACCGGAAGCTTCAAATTCTGCACCAAGCTCCGAGCTACCAGATTTTCGCTACTTCCGCTATCAACGATAACACTTATCCTCGTATCCTTGATCATTCCTCTGGTGCGAAAAATTCGGTGGCGCTCTGGGTCATTAGGGACAACAGGAGTAGATAGCATGAGACGACTAACCACAAGGGAGTGGTGGTTATCGTCTTCCCCAACATCACCATTAGGGTCATCCCAAATATTCTCGCAATCATCTCCATCACCCTCGACATCCCCACCATCATCATGTGCGACATCCTCATCAACCTCATGCTCGACCAAAGTGACTCTCCACGGTTGGGGCCAATTACTAGAAATATGGTCTGTTTCCTGGCAGCGGTAACACTTTGTACCGAAAGATTTGGCATAAGGGTTAGAGGCGGAACGCCCGACAGCGGGGTCCCTCTTTGCCGTCGAAGAATTACCACCAGGGGCAGGGAGTGCGCGGACCTCTGAAACTTCTTTAGGTGTGATAGACTGTGCTTTGTCATGAGTCGAAGGAACCCTCGAAACTGTATGACTCGCAGTACCCCCCGAAGATGAATCACCAAAACGCTTGAAAGAATAGGATGATTGTTGTCGCTCGACCTTGTGAGCTCTAGAAATAGCATCCGAGAGAGAATGAGAAGTGAAAAGCTCAACTTGATTGCGAATAGGAATGCGAAGACCATTAACAAACAATGCAATCTGTTTCTCATCCGTTTCGCGCATGTCCACCCGAGCGAATTGGGAATAAAAGTCCTTAGTATATTCATCGACATATCGATTCCCTTGTCTGCAAGCCAAAAGTTTCAAGTATAGTTGTTGCTCATAATCCTCAGGAAGATATTGTCTCTGCAGCTCATACTTCATAAGATTCCAACGATCTATGGGCAGGCGATTTTCATGTGGCCGTTGTCGATTCAGATTCGTCCACCATGCAGAAGCGCCTCCTTTTAAGTTTGTAGGCGATATACGAAACTTTCCTCTCTTCCTCGACCTGCATCAACGTGAAGAACTTTTCTACTTCAGCCAACCAATCGGTGAAATCTTCAATCCCTAATTCGCCCGAAAAATTAGGAATATCTGTCCTTATTTTGGGACGGTGGGCAACTGCACGAGCTTCCTCGTTAACAATTGCACCAGCGACCGGTTCAACCTGAACAGCCCGTTCGCCTCCGTTATTGTTATTACGAAGATTCAAAACCTCTAACAATTGAGCATGGCGAGCGTCAGCACGTTCATCCATCCGCATCATAGTAGTATTTAAAGCAGTCATGCTGGTGGCGTGAGCAGCCAAAGCGGCTTGGAGATCAGCATTGCCGTCGTTAGTCATCGTCCAAGAATCGTCTAGCTCTGATACCAACTGATGTAGAACGGATCCATAAATAGAGAAAACACAGCAGAATTATTAACAACAAAACCTTGAATTAAGAACTAATTCTCACACGAAGATTAGATAATTCAAGCGATTATTATTAATCCCTCGCAAAAGAATTTAACACAATCGAACAACGAACACGGATATGAATTACTCCTCGCAAAAGGATATAATCCTAGTAATCAAACGAATAAGATTACTTTGCAAGCCAAGGAATGGCTTAGTTTTCTTAGGAAAAGAAAAGAGAACCCTTGAAGAAAATAATTTGTATATTCTTCAAAAATTGTGTAAATAATAATCCTACAAAGGTATTTATAGTTTCAACCATAATTAAGAGTTCTAAATCAAAAAGGAAAAACAAACCTATTCCAAAACAGATGCAAGGAAAAAAAAGGAAACTAAATCTGTGCTGCGACACTGGGAGCGGACGCTCCCCCTCTATATATGGGAGCGGACGCTCCCCAATTCCAGAGACTTGAAACGGAAATTGGCCTATTGGGAGCAGGCGCTTCCCCTCCTTGGGAGCGGACGCTCCCAACGGCAGTAACCTGCATCACATCGCGCTAGTAGCTGGTTCACACGCTACATCAGTTTAGGGTAGAGGGTGGGTAAGTGAGGTAACGTAAAGTAAGGTGTGGTGAGGGTGGGAGTAAGGTGGTGGTGGTGTAGGTGTGAGGTAGGGAGGGGGTAGGGGTAGTGGGCAATAACGAAGCTAGGACACAGCCAAGGGGGTCAAGTGACCCCTTCAAGTTTGGAAATTGTCAAATTTTGCATTTTCAAATTTTGAAAAAATAACATTTTACCATTAAATTTAGCAATTTTATTAATTTCCCCCCCCCCTTAATTTTCAGTAAAATTTGCTCCACATAATTTATTTGTCCCTCTTCTTCTACGATAAATTGGATGTTGTAATTATATTATTTATTTTTAAAGCAAATTTGACCTCCTTTTTTAAATTTTCGGTCTTTGTCACTGGTAGTGAGGAGAGGGGGCGTGTGGGTTTTAGGAGGTTAGGGTAGGGGATTGGGGTGTGGGGTGGAGGTAGGGTGAGGTTAGTAAGGTTGGGTGAAGATAGTTGCTAAGAAATAATTCAAAGATTTTTTTTTACGAGAGGGAGGGGGTGGGTTAGGTGGGGTGGTTGGCGAGTTGTTAAAAAAATATAATGTGCGAAAAAAAAAAAATTGACCTGGGGGTGGGGGATATGAGTTGTTAAAATATAATTTTAATATGAATAAAAAAAATTCTTTAACGAGGGGGTGGGGAGTGTGTTGGGGAATATGGGTCTTGATCTTGATACTAAGGCCGGATATATGATTGAATCGTGTATAATCCACTTTCCGAATAAAGTATTTCGACCCTTAATGCCTGGGTTACACAAAATCTTTATTGGGATAAGACAATCACGCAATTTGTTTTCTAGGCAAAGAGAACAAATCAAAAACCTTGAGAATTGTTTTCTTTCGTTATATTGTTGTATCACTCTTGTATGTTATCTATGTACAACTGAGATCAATCTCTGTATATATACAGATGGAGAGGTATTAGTTAAAGGGTACAATCAAGAGACATGACTTTAGCCAAGCAATGTGTCTCTTCATTTTGAAAAGGCATCTGTACAGGAACTGCACGGCCGAGTCTTGTGAACTGCACGGCCGTGTCTTATGAACTGCACGGCCGTGTCTTATGAACTGCTCGGCCGTGTTGTTCATACCTGCACGGCCGTGTCATATGAACTGCACGGCCGTGCTGATCAGAAAAAAGAGCTACCCTTTAACTTTTACTTCTATATCGAGGTTGACTTCGTTTTAGCTCAAACGAGTGTGTACTCCACACTTTCCCTTACTCGTATCCGAGTCTAATACGAATCACATTGATCTCTTAGTAAATCACCATTACAATAAAACAAGTTGATGACACTAAAATCACCAACAAATCCCCTCCATTTTAGTGTAATCCTTTGATTTACTAAACTGTAAAAATAACGAAACAAACGAATGCATAAATGAAAATGTCTTGCGATTGAATTTTCATCTTAGTATAATACACATTTCAAATACGCGAGAATCGGGGTGTCGTAACGATTGAACCCGTCAACTCATATGAATACCTGAAGATACTATACACATAAGTTCAGTACAATTCTCTTTGTTTAATCTTGACACTTTTACAAGCCATGTGTCCATATCCATTAGTGAACATATAGGAAGCCAAGTCCTAGCTTCTTGAAGCGGCAAAACTTCATGTCCACATAGGTAGTTCCTTTAATCTTGCACCTGCATTTGCAATTTTTCAAAGGAACTATTAAGAAGATATTCTTCAACCTAACCTTTACTTGCAGGTCTGAACACATACCTTGGGAAAGATAATAACATGTGTTCCAATCTCCAACTGCGAGCTTTCCACATTGAATTCAAGCTTCTAACGTTGTATTAGAAGGGAATTGGGTATCTCACAATTAGAGGATTAAATGGACTTTAATCCCATTCCCATTTCAGACTTATTTACCAAGTCTCTGGCTAACCCCTTCGTCAAGTGGTTCGCCAAATTTTGTTGCGACCGAACAAACTCAACTGATATCACACCATTCATGATTAACTCCCGAATCATACTATGTCGACACCCAAGTGTCTAGACTTGCCATTATAAATCTGACTATAGGCCCTAGCCAAGGTGGCAGCACTATCACAATGGATAGACATTGGTGATATCGGTTTTGGCCATAATGGAATCTCATATATCAAGTTCCGAAGCCACTCCGCTTCTTTTCCAGCGACGGACAATGCTACAAACTCGAGATTCCATTGTAGAATGCGTAATACATGTCTGCTTTTTGGAAGCCCAAGAAATGGCACCTCCTCCAAGCAAGAACACCCAACCACTAGTAGAAGATGAATCTTCTTGGTTGATCCAACTAGCATCGGTATAACCTTCTAATATAGAAGGATGTCCACTATAACACAAACCATAGTCCATAGTACCTTTTAAGTACTTGAACACCCTTGTTATAGCATGCCAATCTGTCTACTAGGATTACTAGTGAACTGCTCAATCTTCCAACCGCATAAGCAATATCGGGTCGAGTGCCCGTCATAGCATACATCAAGCGCGATGGCTTTTGAGTATTCGAGCGTGACACGGGTTTACCAAGTATTTGATACAAGTTTCTCAGTAGGATCCATGGGAGTACTAACTTTGGAACAATTATCACAATTAAACCTCTTGAGAATTTTCTCAATATAATGAGATTGTGATATTGCAATTCCCTTGTTCATCCGTTTAATCTTTATACCAAGAATTACATCGGCTTCTCCCATGTCCTTCATCGAAAACTTTGATGACAAAAACTTTTTAGTTTTATCAACTACATTTTGGTCAGTGCCAAACATCAACATGTCATCTACATATAGACAGATGATTACACCTTTACCGGATTCATCAAATCTGCTATATACACATTTGTCGGACTGATTTAATACAAAACCATTCGACAAAACAACCTCATCAAACTTTTGATGCCACTGCTTAGGTGCTTGCTTCAGCCCATACAATGACTTAATTAACTTACAAACCTTATGCTCATTACCTGGCATAACAAAACCTTCTGGTTGTTTCATATACACTTCTTCTTCCAAATCACCATTTAAGAATGCTTTGTTTTGACATCCATTTGATGGATCAACAGATTACGAATAGCCGCCAAAGCTATCGAAATCTAATAGTAGTGATACGAGCAACGGTGCATAGGTATCGAAGTAATCGATCCCTTCCTTTTGTCTAAAGCCTTGGATTACCAATCGAGCTTTAAACTTGTCAATAGTTCCATCGACTTTCATCTTCTTTTTGAAGATCCATTTGCACCCCAAAGGTTTACGGCTGGTGGTAAATCGACAAGACCCATGTATTATTTTCCACAATAGAACCAATCTCATCATCGATGGCTTCTTTCCAAAACCAAAGATCTCGAGATTTTATTGCTTCATCATATGTTCTCGGATCCTCCTCTATACTATAACAGTAAGAGTATTGAGATTCAACCTGATCTCTTGATCCCTCAACTAAATATAGTTGAAAATCAGAACCATATGATTTAGCTTTCCTTACTCTTGTACTCTTACGAGGTTCGGGCGTCTCACTTGGTACATCAATTGAATGATCATCCATTTGAGATTCAGCCGACATTGGTATAATATCCTTGGGTCTAGGTATCGAAGAGAAACGATTCTCATCAAAGATTGCATCTCTTGATTCTATAATTGTGTTTATAGAAATGAATTCATTAGGTTCTATAACATAAAACCTATATGCCTTGGAATGCTCAGCATATCCAACAAAGATGCAATCAACACCTTTTTCTCCCAATTTTTTCCTTTTAGGGTCCGGAAGTCTAACCACGGCCCTACAACCCCAAACTCGCAAAAATGCTAAGTTTGGTCTTTTCTTATACCAAAGCTCATATGGGGTAATCTTGTTCCTTTTATTAGGAACTCTATTCAATAGATGACAAGCCGTTAACATGGCTTCACCCCAAAACCCGTCACTCAAGCCCGAGTAAGACAACATGGCGTTAACCATTTCTTCAAGAGTTCTATTCTTCCTTTCAGCCACACCATTTTGTTGTGGTACATAGGGAGCCGTAGTCTCATGAATTATCCCTACGGATTGGAAATATTTAGGATCATAATATTCACCACCTCTATCCGTACGTAATGTTTTAATCAAGCCACTTAATTGAAGTTCAACTTCGGTTTTATAAATTTTAAATTTATCTAGGGCTTCATCTTTTGCATGCAGCAAATAAATATAGCAAAACCTAGAAGCATCATCTATAAAAGTGACTATATACTTTTTATTGCCTAAAGATGGAGTTGCATGAAAGTCACATAAATCACTATGAATCAATTCTAGATTTACAGAATTCCTTGTAACACTTTTAAAGGGTTTCCTAGTGATTTTTGTTAACATGCAAGTATTACACCTTTCCGTATTATTATCAATAACAGGAATCAAACCATCTTTGGACATTTCAAGCATTCTTTTATAGTGCACATGTCCTAACCGAGCATGCCATAATGAGGAATTAACAACAACAGAGGAAGTCATATAAACAGAACTAGAGTTAACCGGAATTTTATTCAAATTCAACATAAACATCCCATTGTTATAATAACCAAATCCTACAAATACACCTGACTTTGATAAGATATACTTATCGGACTCATAAACTTGTTTATAGCCGCACTTGTTCAAGACAGGACCAGAAATTAAATTCTTACGAAGTTTAGGTACATACAAAACATTAAACAAAGAAATCGTTTTTCCCGAACTAAATTCCAATACCACACTTCCTCTTCCTTGAATAGGAGCGGAATGGTCATCACCCATGTAAAGGACAGATCCGTCTTCCATTGGTTCGTATGTCTTAAACCAACAACGATCTTTACAAACATGAGCAGTGGCACCGGAATCAATCCACCACGCAATAGCATCATCCTGCACATAAAATGCCTCAGAATTTATTGAAACAGAATTTTTAATAAAACTGTTCCAACTATGTATTAAATTCTGACCTTGGTTTTGAGAATGGTCCTTAGACCCCTTTCCCGAACCACTTGTGCTTGCGCCTTTCTTGTTGTTTCCAACACGACAATCCTTCTTAAAGTGACCAGATTTGCCACACTTCCAACAAGCCAATTTAGGCTTCTTGTTGGGACCAGAACCATTGTCATTGAAACTGCGTTTCTTTCCTTTGTTTTTGTTTCTACCATCATCAATCATATTGACCGATGGTCCACCAACTTCCTTTCCTTTGTCTTTGTCATTCTCTTGCGCCCTTAGAGATTCCTCTATGCGCAAGTGACTACCAAGTTGAACCAAAGATAGATCGTCTTTACCATGTTTCAAAGTGTGTTTGAAATCCTTCCAGGAGGGAGGCAATTTATCAATCACACTTGAAACAGATATTGACTCATCCATCTTCAATCCATGTTGTGTATATTGTCCAAGGATTCTAAGGAGTTCATTGAATTGTTCCATGACAGGTCTAGAATCGACCATCTTGTAATTATTAAAATTACTCACAAGGAACTTCTTACTAGAAGCATCCTCTGCCATGTACTTGGATTCAAGAGAATCCCATAACTCTTTAGCAGACTCCTCATTTTGATAAATGTCAAATAAAGGATCAGACATACCGTTTAATATGTGTCCTCTGCAGATGTAGTCGTCGTTTTCCCACTTTGATCTACGTCTGATTGCCTCCAAGTTGTCATCTTCAAGCAATTCCGGAATAGGGGTAGAAAGAACATACACCACCTTTAATGTTGTCAAAAGGAAGTGCATCTTCTTTTGCCAACGTCTGAAGTCTTGCCCTTCAAACTTGTCTAGCTTTCCAAACTTGTTCGTCATCTCCTTCAAAGTAGCCATGAGTATCACCAAATACTTTATTCGTTTGTTGGGGAATATGGGTCTTGATCTTGATACTAAGGCCGGATATATGATTGAATCGTGTATAATCCACTTTCCGAATAAAGTATTTCGACCCTTAATGCCTGGGTTACACAAAATCTTTATTGGGATAAGACAATCACGCAATTTGTTTTCTAGGCAAAGAGAACAAATCAAAAACCTTGAGAATTGTTTTCTTTCGTTATATTGTTGTATCACTCTTGTATGTTATCTATGTACAACTGAGATCAATCTCTGTATATATACAGATGGAGAGGTATTAGTTAAAGGGTACAATCAAGAGACATGACTTTAGCCAAGCAATGTGTCTCTTCATTTTGAAAAGGCATCTGTACAGGAACTGCACGGCCGAGTCTTGTGAACTGCACGGCCGTGTCTTATGAACTGCACGGCCGTGTCTTATGAACTGCTCGGCCGTGTTGTTCATACCTGCACGGCCGTGTCATATGAACTGCACGGCCGTGCTGATCAGAAAAAAGAGCTACCCTTTAACTTTTACTTCTATATCGAGGTTGACTTCGTTTTAGCTCAAACGAGTGTGTACTCCACACTTTCCCTTACTCGTATCCGAGTCTAATACGAATCACATTGATCTCTTAGTAAATCACCATTACAATAAAACAAGTTGATGACACTAAAATCACCAACAGAGTGGGGGTTGTGAGTGGGGTGCGAGAGGTGGTAGGGTGGGGGTAGGGGTCAGTGGAGGGGTGAGATGTGGGTTAGGTGTTTTGGTAGTGGTTAGGGGTAAGGATGGGGGTTGAAAAAGTTGGATTGAGTGAGGTTGTTAAAAAGCATTTTTCGCAAAATGAAACACGAATGAGAAATTCGTAAGTCATTTTACTTAAAAATAGGGGAAAAATATTTCAAAAAATATTTACCTCCAAACAAACAAAGTCTAAATATTGCATTTTTATTTTAATTTATTTTAAAATAAATGTCTGTATTTTCTAAATTAGGATATAAAAGGTGAGTTACATACCAACCTTTGTTGAAAGAAGTTGTTGCCAAAAAACACTTGGATCATGAAAGACGAGGCAAATTAGATAACATGTAAAAATAATTAAAAAGTGTTGACATGTCAACATTTCATTTTTTGAAACTAACTAGCTTGGGTTGCTATCATTTAATTTGTAGGGATATTTTGAAACTAACCAGTAGGGTTGGTATGGTATCCAATAAAAGTAGCTAATTGGTAAAGTTAAATCTTCCTCCCGCAACCTACCTACCTCCTATTTCTATGAATTAAAAAAATTGATATCCCGTGGGCCTAATGAAAATCTTTTTTTGAATGGATGAAAAAATTCTCATTCAATTTAATTTTCTAAATTATTGGTTTCAGAAACCCAATAACCACTACCAAGTGCTACTTTCACAACCACCACCAAACACCTCCCGCAACCTACCTCCTATTTCTCTCTCCATCTTCCTCATCAAACGAGATAAGGGCAATGATGACATTTTCGACGAAGATTTTAACATCCGTTAACGGAGTGGCGTGATTCTCCCTCTATTCTTAAGTCAACAAAACATCCATTACTACACTAACAATAAAAGAACATTTTTTTACTATGTTTCAAATTCGAAGGCGATGAGAGAAATTGAACTTTAGACCTTACAAAACGTGAGATTTGACATTACTTATGGACCAATTCTTTGTGGACAAAGAACATGTGTTTTGAAAATAGCAATAATTATTGTGACTTAACTCTCAAGTTCAACATAAACAACAATTATAATAATTATAATACAACATGAATGACTAATAAGAAAACGACTACAATAAGGCCAAACATCCAATCCAACAAAAGCATCCTAATGTTAAAAACAACATAAATTAACAACACTAAATAACACTGAGGAACAATTTGTTCACTTAAGTTAAAAAGACATCACTAGTAGAAAGATGCAATGAGCGAGCGGACGGCCGCATCAGCAATTACCACGTACATTTTCTCGGTGAAATGAACAGCATCCCAGTATATATATTTCGAGCGGTCAGCGCACGTATTCATCCCTTTCAAGCTAAGCCCAAACTCTATTATTCCTGATCCCGCACATCCTTTGGTAGTTTCCGTAAAACCTATTAATCATCACAAATATTTGTTATAGTAATTAAACACAATCAAGTTATCATAATGAAGTTAAAATATGTGTGAATATGGTACCATATTTTTGTGGATTTTGTAATGTGGTCATGACGATGGAGTATATGTCTAGGTAGGCACTTCTGATGCCTATTGTTGTTTTGAGGGTATTAAGATTTGCAATAAGCTTAGAATTAAATGATTGGGCCACTTGGTTGAAAGTGTCATCACATTTGTCAATGCCTTTGAGGGTCTTAATAAGTGGGATGCAACCAAATGGTTCCATTCCTACTACAGCCAATCTCCTTGCTCCTACACTGTGCAATGCCTGCAAACATAACATCGCAACAATTAGGCTATGTTTATTTAGAGTAAAATAACTTGCGGGAAATGATTTTTTGTCTTTTTTGAAAAATGAATTTCTTATAAAATATTTTTTGGAAAATGAGATAAACATGTTTTTGACTGTTTGGTAAGGAAAATATTTTTCGAAAAAAATTCATTTGTTTAATGAAAATATTTTTTGATAAAAACACAATTTGAGATCATTTGAGTGGGGTGGTGGTGGTGAATGGAGTGTAGTGGGGTGGCGAATAAATTTTAAATGATTAATTTTTTTTTTTTACCCAACGGGGGGTGGGGAGCAGGGGTGGTGGTGGTGAGTAGAGTGGGTGGGGAGTTGTTAAAAATCAATTTTAAATGATTAAATTTTTATTTTTTGACCCGGTGGGGAGGGGGGGGGGCAGCGGTGGTGGTGGTGAGTGGAGTGGGGAGTTGTTAAAAATCAATTTTAAATGATTAATTTTTTTTTTTGATCAGATGAGGAGTGGGGTGGGGGTAGGGGTGGTGGTGGTGAGTGGAGTGGGGTGGGGAGTTGTTAAAAATAAATTTTAAATGATTAAAAAAAATTTTGACCGGAGGGGGGGGGGCAGTGGGTGGGGGTGGTGGTGAGTGGGGTGGGTGGGTAACGTGGGGGGTGTATGAAAAGTTAGGTGTGTGTGAGGGTGTTACCATTTTCCGAAAAATGTTTATTTAGAAAAAATTCGTAAGTCATTTTACGCCGAAAAGGGGGGAAAACATTATTTTTCGAAAAATATGAAAAACATTTTACGGATAACATTTTACTGTAAACAAACGGAGCATAGATTAATTATAAACTGATTGGTTTCGTGAGTATAAAATTAAAGTATGAGAAAGAATGAAAGGAAAGATTATTTACTATTTTTGAATAGTACAATTTAAGATGAAACGAATAAAAAAAATAAGTTCAATTTGAGTTGGGACGGAAAGAGGAGAGAGTATATAAAAAGTTTGAATGGAGACGGGTTGGTGGCAAAGATAAGGTCTCCATTACGCAGCGACAACACTGTTATTTCTCTTCAGACTGTCATAGTTTATGGCCCTGCATGCATCGTCTTTTCATATGTGGACCCATTAAAAAAATTATGAGCATAAATGAATTCAATATTCCAATTAAAAAAATTCTAACACTTTTGTCATTGTTGAATGCTTCTTATTATTATTTTTTTTTTTTTTTTGATATCAGGGTTTAGAACATGGGATTAATCGCAGGCCAAGACCATCTGCAAACTCACGATATCTTTGGCGGAGGTAAATCGCGGGATGTGCCCTATGCATCTTATTTTTTTTTGTTGAATGCATCTTAATTTTTATGTGTTCGCTTCCAAAAGTATTTTTAACGGTTACAAATAAGTAAAATTGACGATTTTTTTTATGTCATAAATAAATAACTGTTGGATTACGAATAATACACAATATTTAATAAAAATCAAGAGAATTACCTGAACGTAGCGTGTCATGCAAGAAATGAGATAACGTTGATATTGTTCAATAGTGAATTTATCAGAACGGTCAGGGGCGACATAGTAATTCTGGAGAAAATCATTTGTACCCGTGCTTAGAACAAACACAGCATTATTCACTATATTTTCTGCTTTCTTTACTCCCACAAGCCTTCTCAGACGGTTCTTATATTCCTTGAAGTACTCCAGTTGCTGGCCTAGAGATATCACTCTCTACAATATCATTTAAAAAATGATAATTATATTACTTCGTCCGTCCCAAAATAATAGTCTTATTTGTTGAAAATCGAGGATTTTTCTACGTACCGTCATGTTGGCTGTCAAAGCATCAAAGCCGGAACCACCGGATGCGAAACTAACACCATGCAACAAATCTTCTTTCACCAAATGTGGATCAAAATAGGCTTTTATTATATTTCTATAACCCAGTCCTTCCGCTGCACACATTCAAAATACCCTTTAGATCCATTTAAGTGCTACTAGAAAAAATATGATGTTCTTAAAGGTGATTGTAGTAAAAATATCAGGAAAAAAAAAAACGTTATTCTGGGACGGATGAGTGCATGTTAGTGTAATGACCATAATCCGAACATGAAAATGTGAACGGTTGAGGAGTGCATGACCATAATCCGAACATGAAAATGTGAAAGTTTGATATAAATTGTTGAGTAACGATCTAACAGTTTAGCCTCAAGGCATTTACAAAAAACTACTTTAGAAAGATGAAAATTACAAAAAAAAAAAAAAAAAAAAAAAAAAAACACATAAGTTCGAAATTACAAAAAAATATATATATATATTTTTTTGGTTTATTTTTTTTTTTAATCAGTTTTGGTGAAACAACTGATAATTTCAGTTATTAGTTGTTCAAACAAGTATAATTTCAGTTATTACTTGTTTACAACTGATAACTGAAATTATCAGTTGTTTGAAGCCTAAATTACTCTACAAATAACTGATAATTTCAGTTATTAGTTGTAAACAACTGATAACTGAAATTATCACTTGTTTGATCAAAACTGATAAAAAAAAAACCAAAAAAAAAAAAAGTATTTTGTAAAAAAGAAAAAAAAAGTAGTTTTTTGCAATTTCTCATCTTACATTTTTTTATTTTTTTTTGTAAATGCCATCTTTTTTAGTGAATTTTTTGTAATAAACCCTTTAGCCTTTTAGATCAAGTAATAAACATGACATGGTATCAAGCTCTGGTTATGGCAAAGTCCTGAGTTCGATTAATCACGCTTGCAATATTACCTAAAATTATGAGTACACAAAATTGCACTATGTTGGGCATGCCCAAAAGTTGTCATGTTTATTAATCTCTCCACGTGTATGCGACCATATCATACGTGAAGGAGTGTGAAAGCTTAATATACTTAGTTCAGTTTCAATCAAACGACTTAACCTTTTAAATCAAGAGGTAACTTAGCATAAAACACATTGAAATTGTACATAAATATTAATTATTCAAAGTGAAAGACATTATAAAGAAAATGGTCCTTATTTTCTTTACCTATGAAGTCAGTAACAAGTTTTCCATTGCTGAACCTTCCAGTAGGGGTACCATGAAGAAAGTCCTTCCCATAAGGCAAGAAATTTCCTCTATGGATACTACCAAGAAGATGGTTGTTGTTGCCAGGATCCACACTAGAATCTCCAAACACCAAAATGCATGACACATTGTTCTCAGCTGCAAGAACCCTTAGCTTAGCAGTGTCCATTATGGCACGTGCTTGCCATGTGCACACAGCTAGCAAGAGAAAAAGCAACAATTTTTGCATCATAATTTCCAACTACTAGAGACTTGACACAAATGGGTAAAGTTTGAAGCAAAGGATGGGGTTGTGTACTTGTGTTTGGTTGCTGAGAGATTGTTTTATAGAAGACTTGGATACTAGTAGACTTATTTAATTTTGTTAGGTTTGTACCATCTGTAATGTTGGTTCTTAGCTCCTAGTGGGTCTTGCCTTAAATATTTTTCTTCCCTCATTTTAGCAAAGACTTCCCTTTTTTTTTTTTTTTTTTTTTTTTTGGCTCTTTTGGGTTAATATGTTTGGCTAAAGATGGTAAACAAGCGAGCCCTAGGAAGATTTCTTGTCTCATTTTTAGGTATTATATAACTAAGATTACAAAGTTTGGAGTAGGTCTGCTGAGAAATGCGTTTCTCCATGGAGAAACGCATTTTTAATAGCCAGAAGCTATACGTTTGATAACCAGAAGAAAATTTCTGGATATCAGTCTCAAAGGGTTCTGGATATCCAGAAGCTTTGGAACGGATATCCAGAAGCCTTTGGGCGGATATCCAGAAAAAATAGATTTGAAGCCAAATCCAAGGCCAAGACCACAAATTGCTATTGAAGGTTTCTGGATATCCAGAAACCTTCAAATGTATATCCAGAAACCATCAAATGAATATCCAGAAACATATTTGAAGCCAAATCCAAGGCCAAGACCAGAAAATGCTTATTGAAGGTTTCTGGATATCCAGAAACCTTCAAATATATATCCAGAAACCATCAAATGAAATATCCAGAAACATTTTGAAAGTTTCTGGATATCATTTTGAAGGTTTCTGGATATCACTTTCATAAGCTTCTGGATATCCTTTCAAAGGGTTCTGGATATCCAGAACCTTTGAGACTGATATCCAGAAGTAACCATGGGACAAGGTCATGGCCAACACAAAAAGTTTCTGGATATCCTTTCAATAGCTTCTGGATACCCGTAACCCGTTTCTCCATAACTTATGAAGAAACGCGTTTCTCCCTAGATTTTACGCAAAGTTTGTGTCTCATTTGTAGGTATTAGAAAGATTTATTGCTTAGAGATCAACTACAAACAAGTTATGACTTTCCACTCTTGAGGGATTCTTAGTACACACTTTTTCTGTTTTACACTATTATTGTGATATCCATATCATATATCGAAAAGATATTGGGATGTAGATTTGATTAATTGTGATATCACTACAAGGAAAACCGGATTTAGAGACGGAAATTTAGAGACGGACGGAATCCGTAGCTAATTTGGCGACAGATTAGAGACAGAACCAAAAATCAGAGACGGATTCGGATTCCGTCTCTAAATTAGAGACGGATTCAGATTCCGTCTCTAATTCAGAGACGGAATATGAATCCGTCTCTAATTCAGAGACGGAATATGAATCCGTCTCTAAATCAGAGACGGAATCCGAATCCGTCTCTAATTTAGAGACGAAATCTGATTCCGTCTCTAATTTAGAGACGGATTCAGATTCCGTCTCTAAATTTTAGAGACGGGTTTTATATCTGTCTCTAAAATAGAGACAGATTCAAAATTCGTCTCTAAATTAGAGACAGATTAAGAATCCGTCTCTAAATTAGAGACAGAATCAGAATCCGTCTCTAAATTAGAGACAGATTCAGAATCCGTCTCTAAACTTTAGAGACAGATTTTAACCCGTCTCTAATTTAGAGACAGATTTTTGAATCCGTCTCTAATTTAGTGACAGATTCAACATCTGTCTCTAAAATTTAGAGACAGATTTAGTATCCGTCTCTAAATTTGACTTTTCTTCTATATACTTTCATTTGTTTAGTTTTTTTCTATCTTTTTTTATATAACTTTTTCTAAAAAAAACCACTAATTAACAAAGGCTAAAATATTGCTTTCTAGTCAATAAAAATTTAAAAAAAAAAATAAAAAATAAATATAGGGTAGTCCGTCCCACTTTTGACTTTTCTTATATATACTTTCATTTGTTTAGTTTTTTTCTATCTTTTTTTCTATAACTTTTTCTAAAAAAAATCACTGATTAACAAAGGCTAAAATATTGTTTTCTAGTCAATAAAAAAAATTAAAAAATAAAGAATAAATATAGGGTAGTCCGTCCCACTTTTGACTTTTCTTCTATATACTTTCATTTGTTTAGTTTTTTTCTATCTTTTTTTATATAACTTTTTCTAAAAAAATCCAATGATTAACAAAGGCTAAAATATTGTTTTCTAGTCAATAAATATTTTAAAAAAAAATAAAAAATAAATATAGGGTAGTCCGTCCCTCTTTTGACTTTTCTTCTATATACTTTCATTTGTTTAGTTTTTTTTTATCTTTTTTTCTATAACTTTTTCTAAAAAAAACCACTGATTAACAAAGGCTAAAATATTGTTTTCTAGTCAATAAAATTTTTTTAAAAAAATATAAAATAAATATAGGGTAGTCCGTCCCTCTTTTGACTTTTCTTCTACATACTTTCATTTGTTTAGTTTTTTTCTATCTTTTTTTATATAACTTTTTCTAAAAAAAACCACTGATTAACAAAGGCTAAAATATTTTTTTCTAGTCAATAAATTTTTTTAAAAAATAAAAAATAAATATAGGATAGTCCGTCCCTCTTTTGACTTTTCTTCTATATACTTTCATTTGTTTAGTTTTTTTCTATCTTTTTTTCTATAACTTTTTCTAAAAAAAAACACTGACTAACAAAGGCTAAAATATTGTTTTCTAGTCAATAAAAAAATTTAAAAAATAAAAAATAAATATAGGGTAGTCCGTCCCTCTTTTGACTTTTCTTCTATATACTTTCATTTGTTTAGTTTTTTTTCAATCTTTTTTTATATAACTTTTTCTAAAAAAAACCACTGATTAACAAAGGCTAAAATATTGTTTTCTAGTCAATAAATTTTTTTTAAAAAAAATAAAAAATAAATATAGGGTATAGGGTTTAGGGGTTAGGGTTTAGGGGTTAGGGTATAGGGTTTAGGGTTTAGGGTTTAGGGGTTAGGGTTTAGGGTTTAGGGGTTAGGGTATAGTGTGTAGGGTTCCCTATACCCTAAACCCTAAACCCTAACCCCTAAACCCTAACCCCTAACCCCTATACCCTAACCCATAAACCCTATACCCTAAACCCTATACCCTAAACCCTATACCATAAACCCTAAACCCTAAACCCTATACCCTAAACCCTATACCCTAACCCCTAAACCCTAAACCCTAACCCTTAACCCCTAACCCCTAACCCCTAAACCCTATACCCTAAACCCTATACCTTAAACCCTAAACCCTAAACCCTAACCCCTAAACCCTATACCGTAAATCCTAAACCCTATACCCTAACCCCTAAACCCTAAACCCTATACCCTATACTCTAAACCCTAAACCCTATACCCTAAACCCTAAACCCTAAATCCTATACCCTAACCCCTAAACCCTAAACCCTATACCCTAACCCCTAAACCCTAAACCCTATACCCTAACCCCTAAACCCTAACCCCTAAACCCTACACCCTAAACCCTATACCCTAACCCCTAAATCCTATACCCTATACCCTAAACCCTAAACCCTATACCCTAAACCCTAAACCCTAAATCCTATACCCTAACCCCTAAACCCTAAACCCTAACCCCTAACCCCTAAACCCTATACCCTAACCCCTAACCCCTATACCATAAACCCTAAACCCTAAACCCTAACCCCTAACCCCTAACCCCTAAACACTATACCCTAACCCCTTAACCCTAACCCCTAACCCCTAAACCCTAACCCCTAAACCCTATACCCTAAACCCTATACCTTAAACCCTAAACCCTAAACCCTAACCCCTAACCCCTAAACCCTATACCCTAAACCCTAAACCCTAAACCCTATACCCTAACCCCTAAACCCTAAATCCTATACCCTATACCCTAACCCCTAAACCCTATACCCTAAACCCTAAACCCTATATCCTAACCCCTAAACCCTAAATCCTATACCCTATACCCTAAACCCTAAATAATGACACATATTTGTAACTCAATTTTCATTTGGATTTTGAGGAAAGTCATAAAGATGAAAAACACTTTAAATGTCATTTAGAATGTAGAAAAAAATTAAAAAAAATAAACGAGGTAACCGTATACCATTTTCACAAGATTGGGACACATTCCTTAAAACCCTAAATAATGGCACATATTTGTAACTCAATTTCCATTTGGATTTTGAGGAAAGTCATAAAGATGAAAAACACTTTAAATGTCATTTAGAATGTAGAAAAAAATTAAAAAAAAAATAAACGAGGTAGCCGTATACCATTTTCACAAGATCGGGACACATTCTTTAAAACCCTAAATAATTGCACATATTTGTAACTCAATTTCCATTTGGATTTTGAGGAAAGTCATTAAGATGAAAAAACTTTAAATGTCATTTAGAATGTAGAAAAAAATTAAAAAAAATAAACGAGGTAGTCGTATACCATTTTCACAAGATCGGGACACATTCCTTAAAACCCTAAATAATGGCACATATTTGTAACTCAATTTCCATTTGGATTTTGAGGAAAGTCATAAAGATGAAAAACACTTTAAATGTCATTTGGAATGTATAAAAAAATTAAAAAAAAATAAACGAGGTAACCGTATACCATTTTCACAAGATCGGGACATATAAAACCCTAAAAACCCTAAATAATGACACATATTTGTAACTCAATTTCCATTTGGATTTTGAGGAAAGTCATTAAGATGAAAAACACTTTAAATGTCATTTAGAATGTAGAAAAAAAATAATAAACGAGGTAGCCGTATACCATTTTCACAAGATCGGGACACATTCCTTAAAACCCTAAATAATGGCACATATTTGTAACTCAATTTCCATTTGGATTTTGAGGAAAGTCATAAAGATGAAAAACACTTTAAATGTCATTTAGAATGTAGAAAAAATAAAAAAAAAATAAACGAGGTAACCGTATACCATTTTCACAAGATCGGGACACATAAAACCCTAAAAATCCTAAATAATGGCACATATTTGTAACTCAATTTTTATTTGGATTTTGAGGAAAGTCATAGAGATGAAAAACACTTTAAATGTCATTTAGAATGTACAAAAAAATTAAAAAAATAAACGAGGTAGCCGTATACCATTTTGACAATAACATCATTATTAGTCTTATTATTAAGTATTATTACTAATTACTATTTTCTTTAAAGATTAAATTATTGTTATTGTTAATAAGTATTTTTTATAATTTATTAATATCAATTATTACTTAGGTATATTAATATTTTTTAGAAGTTTAAATTATTAAATTATTATTAATACATTTAAAATAATTAAATTAATGAATATTTTATTAATTAATAACATTATTATTTTTGATGTTATGTATTATTACTAATTATATAATAATAATTATTAATAAATTCAATTATATATTTGAATAATTAACAATAACATCATTATTAGTCTTATTATTAAGAATTATTACTAATTATTTGATAATGTTATTATTCTTGATATTAGGCATACTACTATAACTAAAATTTTGGGTAAATAAAATAAAAGCATGTAAATATTTTAGATAACTTCATGTAAATTTTAGTAATAAAAAAAATTTAAAATATTTTTTCCTATTCAATAAAAAATAATAAAAATTACTAGTTATTATTAATACTATTATTAATATTATTACTGTTTATATACTTAATATTAATATTATTTAATTGATCAATTATATAATTAATAATTTATTAATAAATATTATTAATAATAAATATTATTATTTTTAATATTAGGCATAAATATTTTAGTTAATGTATAATATAATGTGAAATAAATATAAGTATGTAATGTGGGATTGTTTGATTGGGTTTAAAAATTTCACGGGGATTGAGAGCCAAACAAGATCTGACCCTTCAATCCATTCAATCCAAAGGCCCAAAATAATTTAAACAAACCCACTTACTCCCTCCCACTCCCTATTTCACTCCTCATTTCTCTCTCTCTAGTCATTTTGAATTTACGTAACCCCCAAACCCAGTTCGCCGTTCTCTCTCTCTCTCTCTCTCATTTCCCAGGCTCCTCACCGTCCCTTGAGCCTCCGCCGTCGCCGGAGAAGCTACTAATACCTTCGCCCTCCGTCACTCTCTCTATTTCTCTCCCTTCAACAAACCTATTATCTCTTCACCTTACGCCGCCACCACTACCGTCACCTCTCGCCGTCACCCTCCGCCCTCCATCACTCTCTCTTTCTCCATTTGTAGTCTCTGTCGAACCTCGGTAGGAGCCAATCGAGGAGAAGGTGGAGAAGCGGCAGATCCGGCGATAAATCAATCTTTAACACAAAATTGGGTTTGGTTTTTTAGTTTCTATTTTTCGATTTGATTGATTTTCGATTGTTTTCTTTGTTTGATCTGTTTTTCAATTTGTTTTCCATTGTTGGGTTTGGTTTTTTGGTGATGAATGCGGCGATGGTGGCGAATCTGGTGTGGTGGCGCCGGTGATTGAGACGGTGGTAGGGTTCTTTGGTGGGACGGTGGTATGTTGGTGGACGGCGCCTTAGGTGAAGGTTCTTTGTTGGTGGAACCGTGGAAGTTTGTGAGAATTTGTTTGAGTATAAAAGAAGTTTAGGGATCAAAGTGTAATTATGAAATATCAAGGACTTATTTGAGATTAATAAAATTTAAGGGACTGATTTGAGAATAAGAAAAATTAAGGGACTGATTTAATATATATTTAAAAATATATATTAATATATTTTAAATATATATATATATATATATATATATATATATATATATATATATATATATATATATATATATATATATATATATATATATATATATATATATATATATATATATATATATATATATATATATATTTAAAATATATTAACATATATTTTTAAATATATATATAATTTTTTTTTAAAAAAATATCAATTTAGCTACAGAAATTTCCGTCGCTAAAATGGTTCGAAAATAAAACGAGAATTTAAATAGAGACGGAAAATTTGTCACTAATCTGTAGACGGTCATATCTGTAGCTAATTTAGACACGGACATATCTGTCTCTAATTTAGAGACGGACATATCTGTCTCTAATTTAGAGACGGCCATATCTGTCTCTAAATTAGAGACGGATATATCCGTCTCTAAAATAGCTACAAAATAGCGACGCCCAATTTAGCGACAAACCTGCACCCACGGAATAGCTACGGAACAAATTCGTAGCTAAACTCGATTTAGCTACGGAATCTTCATTTTAGCTACGGAATTTGCCGTAGCTAAAATGAATTTTCCTTGTAGTGTATACTCTCTCCGTCTCAAAATAAGTACTTCACCCTTTTGGGTGAGCACAAATTTTAAGGAAATGGGTGGAAAAAAAAATGTTGCGAGTGTAATTTGAAAATAGGAGAGAGAATTAGTGGAGAGAATAGTAAATTTGAAAAGTATTGTGAGTGTAATAGTGAAATAGGAGAGAGAATGAATGGAGAAAATAGTAACGATTCTTTATCAAAAAAAGAAAAGTGAAGCTTCTAATGGGATGCCCTTTTGATTAACTAGTGAAGCTTTTATTGGGACGGAGGGAGTATATATAAGTTTTTACAAAGCTACATCTGATATATAAGTTTTTACAAAGCTACATCTGAGCATCACTAATACTCTTTCCGTCCCATACTTACGTGCACACTTTTTATTTTGGGAGTCTCAAACCTACGTGCACATTTCCTAAAATGGAAAGAAATCTTTACTATTCCCTCCACTCATTCTCTCTCCTACATTATTTTAATGCTCACAACACCATTATAATTTACTATTCCCTCCACTCATTCTCTCTCCTATTTTATTTTCACACTCACAACACTTTCAATATAATATTCTCTCCTTAATTTATGTGAAAAGTCAAACTAGGCACCTAGGTATAGGACGGAGGGAGTATTAATTAATTATGGCTTTTAGGTGAGTGCGTGATAAGTCAAATAGACCAGACTTGGTTATTTGGGCTTAGTTAGTGAACAAAATGTAGCTGAATGTAGCGGAGCGAGTTTTCTAACTCGAATAGGATAGTTAGAAGTATACTTGTACAACAGTTTATATACGAAGGTGGGTGTATTTTAAAAATAAATGGGTGCAAAGAGTCTCGCGCGGGAGAAGAAAATGACATCATGATTGCAATTTAAATAAAAATATACTTTCTATGTTCTGAAAAAAAAAATAGTTTCATTTTAATTTTTATGGTTTTATCTAATCAAACTTTCTTTGATAATAATTTTATAAAAACTTAACTTAGTTATTACTATATAATTATAAAATAATTTAATTTCATAATGCCCCCTCTCCTCAAATCTATATTATAATAGAGCTCATGAATAACCGCCACACAATGAGTGGCTGAGATTCAACTTGGAAAAAGACAAAGAGGGATTGGGATTTAATCTAAAAAAATATAATACACACTGGATAAAACCACTGAAGGTATGGCTCACATCGATCCATAACTGCTACGATCCTAGGGCTATTATTAATCAGTTTTAACTTTTTTATTTTAAATCGTTGGATTTCTTTTCAATTTGTTTGATGCTACGGCTGTAGATTGCCGGTTTCTATTTCAATACATACTCCCTCCATCACGAGACTTTTAATCAAATTGCAATAATTTTAACTATTAATTTAAATAGAAAATAATAATTCTTATAAAAATCTAAAAATTATTATTGAAAATATTATTAATTGTGTTATAATAAAAAAGTTAATTTTTTATTAGAATCACTATTTTTTATTTAAATTATTGATTAAAGTTACATCAATTTGACTAAAAAATTTCATTCACGTGGGACGGGACGGGCGTATAATAATGTAGTGATAGTATACATAACTATTATTTGGAAATTGGCGTGTACCAAGATTTTCAATTCAAATGTAAATGGAAAGAAAACAAGCAAGTGGTCCGGTTGTGTGTACCGACTGTCTGACTTTCTCTCAATTTACAATTTAACTGACATGGAATTTTGTTACTTTTGTAATATACTTTTTAAAAATAAAAGTGTGTAGATCCGATCACTCCCATTATTTTGGAAAAAAAAAACAAGCAAGTGATCCGGTTATGTATACCGACTATCTGACTTTATCTCAATTTACAATTTAACTGACATGAATTTTTGTTACTTTTGTAATATACTTTTTAAAAATAAAAGTGTGTAGATCCGACCACTCCCTTTATTTCGCAGAATCAACTCAATCAAATTTTGACATATTTTTATTAAAAAAATATGAATAATTTTATAGAAAAATATAGATATTTCCATGAAATTCTAAAAATTGTTATTGATAGTATTTCTAATGGTGAAACAATAATAATTTTTATAATTGAATAAATATATCTAAATTTTCATAAAATTATGGTCAAAATTTGATTGAGTTGACCATTAAAGTCAAAGTGATCTAAATTTTTCAAGACGGAGGAAGTATTTTGTTTTAATAATTGAGTTGACCATTAAATTCAAAGTTATCTAAATTTTTCGAGATGGAGGGAGTATTTGTTTTTATAATCTGTTGCAAATAAAAAAAATAAGATATTATATTTCCAAGTCATATATCATGGACATCTTTTTTTTAGGGACAAATTGAACATTTCACATGACATATTACCCGGAGTTAGTTACATGACTAACTTCCGTTAGTCAAAATGCATATTTTGACCTTAATTTAACGCAATACTCCCTCTACTTCTATTTCGAATAATCTTATCAACTTTGTCATCTAGAGCGTCTTATTGATAAGTCTCATTTTCAATGAACGAAAGTATATAATATTTATTTATTAATGAGACTCACTTTTAATACTTATAACGATTATCACCTTACTATTTTCTATCTCACTTTCTCTCTCCTACCAACTCACAACACCTCAGTGTATATTCGAATGGAAAAATCCTCATGGGAGGATGTAAGTTTTTGTGTCATTGTTGTAAATTAAGTAGAAAGAAAAGAACAAAAGGGAAACATAACCAAGAAGCAACAACTTAGAGAGCCAAGAACAAAGGTAAATTTCTCCAAACATATCTATAAAAAACCCTACAGATGCACGAACAAACAAAAATGAGAAAAAAAAAAAGAATACTATACGTCAATTGCAGTCATGCCTATGATTAGTTGTCTTTTTATTTTGGAGACTGTATATGTTGAATAAGAATACAAGGGTGGATGGGTGTTGTTATTTTTTTAGGTTAAAAATGAATAGAAGAGTGAGTGTATGATGTTTATATAAAGGAGTGTAGGGTTGGGTGGGTTACATAGTAATAGTTGGAGTGAGTGTTTTGAATGGAAGAGGGGTGGGATTGGGAAGTGGTTGATGAAACAGATTGACGAGGGTACTAATTCGGTTCTTCTTCAACTCTTAAAACTTTTGTGGGATTGGGAAGTGGTTGATGAAACAGATTGACGAGGGTACTAATTCGGTTCTTCTTCAACTCTTAAAACTTTTGTAAGTATAATCAAATTTAGTGCACATAATTTGCATAATGTTATGATATTATCTAATAAGCATTTTCTTTTCAGTCATGGGACACCAACTCAATCTCATTTAAGGCCAGATATGCTATTTTCATGCAATAAGTAACATATATTTCAGCTTTGAAACGAGTACTTTTATTCACCAAGTCAAACTTTCTTGAAGCCCTGCCGAGCTGTCCCGAGACGCTCTCGAGCCATACCAAGGCGCTCCCGAAGCATCCCGAATCCCTGCCGGTCCATCCCGAGCCATTCCGAAGCATCCCGAGCCATTCCAGAGTATCCCGAAGCCCTGCCGTCACATCCCGAGCGATCCCGAGGCACGCCAAACCTCTACTCGAATCCACCTAGCAATCCCGAGGCACGCCGAACCTCTGCTCGTATCCACCTAGCAATCACGAGGAACGCTGAACATCTGCCCGAATCTACCTGGCAATCCCGAGGCACGCCGAACCTCTGCCCGAATCCACCTAGACACCCCGAGGCACGCCGAAAATCTGTCCCCAGACACCGGTACATCCCGAAATCACGCCGAAGCTCTGTCCGCAGACACCGATCCATCCCGAGGCAATTACGATCCATCCCGGTCCGTCCCGGAGCACTATTCACACTCAAACACATTTCCAAGAAAAAGATAGACACGAACCAACATTGGTAAGGCCTCCTTCTAACACTATTTCAATTAATTTCAATACTTAAATACATAGCATACAATCTAGACATCCTATTCAAAATGCATTTTTAAAAAGCACATACACACACACAACTTTTAAAGAAAGAAGGGTATCGAAAGACTCGTGTATACGAGGCGACTCGGGTGAGCTCTACTATTCTCTTTTCGAGGCATAACCTGACCTCCGAACTCAAAATCTCATCACACAACAACTTTTAAACCTAAAACCACATTTTCTCAATATTTTTGACGTAATCAAAATGGCGTGGCGATTCCTCCAAACGCAGCGACACCTCCCGACCACGCAAGCGAGATGTTCTGCCCGCGCTCGCGGATCGGGTAATTTCAATAAGAGATGTAACCTCTTATGAATTTTATCCAAGAGTCTAGTTTTAGCCAAGTTTTGGATTCCCAAGCACTAAATTGATCAAATTAAACATAATTCTTTGCTACAGAAACAATTCGTGAATTTTAAACTGCATTTTATAATAGAATAAGGTACGGTTAGATGAGTCAATTCACACATGGGAGAGAGAGATAATTAATATGAATGACTTAAGTTTTATTATTAACATTATATATATATATATATATATATATATATATATATATATATATATATATATATATATATATATATATATATATATATATATATATATATATATATAACCTATAAACCACTAATTAAGGAAATATATAATTACAAAATGAGAATGAATACTATTACAATAAAAAATTATAATAATAAGGAAACTATTATAATAAGGAAACATAATATATGATTGTGATTTGTTATATCTCCATCATGTTCTCGCAAGATGAACGGTCGATAGAAGAGTCCAATCTTAGACATAATTTCATGAAGGTGAGCTTGGTGAAACAGCGTAGTGAAGATATTGAGTTGGTCTTTATTGTTTATTTTACGTCGTAATAACAAGAATTTTACGTCGCAATAACAAAAATATAAGGAAAAGAAGTAATAAGTGGTAAGAGTAAAAATATTGTACAAATACTATTTTTACATCGCGATTACGATAATTTTACGTCACAATGACGAAAATTTTACGTCAAGATAACGTTTTTTTAATTAGGTTTTAGGGAGGTTTCCGGCTGTGATAGCAAGAATAATTGAAAATTTTAAGGAGAAAATTTACGAAGTGGAGAAATAATATTCAAGTGACATTGAGATAAGTGAAAAATTTAGAGAGAAGAAGTATTAGGGAAAAAGATTAAATTTAAAAAATTAGAAAGATAAAAGAGATCGATCAATTTGAGAAATAGAGTTAATTTGAAATAAATAATTTGATAAAATAATTTGAGAGAAATATTAGAATTGGAAGATGGAAGAAAAGTGCCTTTAGGAAGTTAGGATAAAAAAGAAAAATAATAAAGGCATAGGGGTTTAGTGGATCGATCATGGGAGTAGAAAGGGTTTATTGGTTCAAATATAAGAGAAGAAGTGTCTAAAGTTTAAGAAAAAAAAAGACGGAGAGGGAGGGGAGAGAAACGATTGGTAGGGTGGCGTAATCGAATGGTGGTAGGTTTGGCGAATAAGTCACATTATGGATTTATGCTCTGATAGTATAATAGAATAAAGAATAGTCAGACGAAATCAATTTACGCATGGGAGAAAGAGAATTGATATGAATTACTCAAGTTTTATTATTAATATTATATAAATATATATGCAATTTAGAAATCACTAATTAATGAAATATATAATTTCAAAAGAAGGAAGAATACTATTACAATAAGAAATTATAATAATAAGAATATACTCCCTCCGTCCCGCCCGACTTAGGACGTTTAGGTTGGGCACGGAAATTAAGGAAAAAGTGTAAGTGGGTGGATGTTGTGAGTATGAAAAGTGATGTAGGTGAGAGAAAGTGAGGTAGGGAGTAATGAGTGAAAATTTGTTGTGAGTGTAAATGTGGGTCCCATTAATAAGGTACTTTCCATTTTGGGGTTGTCCTAAGTCGGATGGGACGCCCAAAATGGAAAAATGTCCTAAGTCGAGCGAGACGGAGGGAGTATATATATATATATATATATATATATATATATATATATATATATATATATATATATATATATATATATATATATATATATATATATATATATATATATATATATACTCCCTCCGTCCCAATAAAAGCTTCACTAATTACCCAAAAAGCCGTCCCGTTAGAAGCTTCACCTTTCCTTTTTTGGCAAAGAATCTTCACTATTCTCTCCACTCATTCTCTCTCCTAAAACACTATTACACTCACAACACTTTTCAAATTCACTATTCCCTCCACTAATTCTCTCCTATTTTCAAATTACACTCACAACATATTTTCCCTCCCATTACCATAATTCCCGTGCCAGAGGAAAATGGTGAAGCAATTGGTGGGACGGAGGAGTATATATATATATATATATACTCCCTCCGTCCGCTTACAAAGTTCACACTTTCTATTTTGGGCGTCCGTTTACAAAGTTCACACTTTGTTTCTTTCCTAAAAAGGAAACCTTAAATCACTATTCTCTCCACTCATTCTCTCTCCTACATTATTTTAATACTCACAAACCATTATAATTTACTATTCCCTCCACTCATTCTCTCTCCTATTTTATTTTCACACTCACAACACTTTCAATATAATACTCCCTCCTTAATTAACGTGTAAACAGTAACTGCGAACATTGTAGGCGGACGGAGGGAGTATATATATATATATATATATATATATATATATATATATATATATATATATATATACTCCCTCCGACCCACGTGAATGGACACTTATTTCCTTTTTGGGACGTCTCACGTGAATGGACACTGTCCAAAATGGAAAAGAATATTCACTATTCCCTCCACTCATTCTCTCTCCTACTTCACTTTTACACTCACAATATTCTCTCTCCTAACTATTCCTCTCACTCATTCTCTCTCCTATTTAATTCTTCATACTCACAACATTTTCTTGGGACGGAGGGAGTATTCATATATATATATATATATATATATATATATATATATATATATATATATATATATATATATATATATATATATATATATATATATATATATATATATATATATATATATATATATATATATATATATATATATATATACTTCTCCGTCCCACGTTAGTTGAGACTTCTTTCCCTTTTGGGCCGTCCCACGTTAGTTGAGACTGCCCAAAATGGCAAAGGAATCTTCACTATTTACCCCACTCATTCTCTCTCCTATTTCACTTTTACACTCACAACATTCTCTCTCCTAACTATTCCTCTCACTCATTCTCTCTCCTATTTAATTCTTCATACTCACAACATTTTCTTTCACTTTTTCTCTCACTTACTTTTCCTTAATTGGTGTGCCCAAAAAGTTAGTCTCAACTAACGTGGGACGGAGGGAGTATATCATTGTGAAGATTTAATGGTCAAAATTTATTCTGCCTAAGTGAAATCGTCTTTATTATAGGCCGACAAAATTTATCCTTGCTCTAATTAAGTCATAACTCAAACCTGCTCAGCCGCTCCTTTCCACCCCGGTTATTCTAAAACTTATGCTGCCTCCATCTCCATCTCCATCTCCAGGAGACTTGGGATTTTTGATAAAGTTGATTATATTTTGACTAATAATTTAAATAAACAATAATTATTTTAATAAAAATTTAAAAATTGTTATTGTATCATAATAATACTTTCAATAACAATAACAAGTTTTAAATTTTTAATAGAATAATTATTTTTTATATAAAATATTGGTTAAATTGTGATCAAATTGACCAAAAATTCTAAATCAAATGGGAAAGTGGGAAAGAGGGAGTACTAGATTAGAAGATTACTACTCCATATTATTTCATTACTAGGACACGTTTTTTTTTTTTTTTTTTTTTTTTTTTTTTTAATAATTAAGCCCGTGTTCGAGGACACTTTTTTTTTTTATTTAAAAAAAAATAAAATTTAAGGGTAAAATGAAAAATTTGACAGTTGACACTATTTATAGTACTGTTCACATGGTGAGGTAGACAACTACCATTTATACTATAGATTTTTTTTTTTAAATTAAAAAAAAAAATTTAAGGGTAAAATGAAAAATTTGACAGTTGACACTATTTATAGTACTGTTCACATGGTGGTGAGGTGGACAACTACCATTTATACTATAGTTGTTATGTTATTTTTTTATTATTTTATATTAGTTTCGGGTTATTCGAATTTGGAACATGTTCCAAATTTTGCATCCTATGCAAGCTAGGGCTGTACAAAAAATTCGAGGAACCGGACCGGACCAGTGAAACCGGACTGGACCAGTAAAAACCGGACCGAAAAAATAGTATTGGTCCGGTCCTGGTTCCAAATTTTTATGGAACCGATTATTTGGTCCGGTCCTGGTTTTGAAAAAAATACGCGGTCCTCGACGGAACCGGACCGACCGAATATATATATATATATATATATATATATATATATATATATATATATATATATATATATATAAGTTTTAAAAGTTCACTTACACCCCCCTAACTTATTTCAATTTGTAACATTTTCAATAATATTTTTAATTCCAAAATAAATATCATATCGTAGATTTTGTTATTGTAAAAAAAATATATTATATTGTAATTAACTGTTGATTTTGTTATTGTAATATTGTTCAACAATTTGGTTTTTAAATATGCTTTTACTTGTAGATTTTGTTATTGTAAAAAATTATATTATATTGTAATTTGTAGAACCGGTGGAACCGGACCGGAACCGGACCATTGGAACCGGACCGATGGGACCGGTCCTATAATATAATGGTCCGGTCCTGGTCCTAAATTTTTACAGAACCGAAGTATTTGGTCCGATCCTGGTTTTCTAAAATTTTGACAAAAACCGGACCAACCCGGACCGTGAACACCCCTAATGCAAGCCCTCTAAAACGGGAGTTCAAGACCATTTTAGTTTGGCTTGTGGTTTTTCTATGCAGATTTAAGAGGCAAGTAGAGAAACAGCTGGCCAAATCATTGAAGGCTTTAAAGGAAGTGCCTATTTTTCCTATTTTATAGTGTAGTTGAGAAATACTCCAACTAGCTGTATGAATCATTTAATGCTATGAACATGTACAATGTACTACACTCAGCCTTAGAACCCAACTGCAAACATCAGCAGTAGCCTTGTCTGCACTGAATTCCTTCTTAATGGGAGGAAGTATTCATAAGGCTTCGATGGAGGTCCAGGATGCACTACTAGAAAATTGGGTCTTTACCGACTAAATACTCGGCGGCGAAATTATTTCGTCATTATATAGCGGCAAAAATGATGCTATAGCGACGAAATAAATTTGGCGCCGATATTACCGACGAAATTTAATTCCACGGGTATATTTCGTCACTAAAAACGAATATTCGTTTCAATACCGCCACTAATGCGTGTTTGATTGGTCTTGACATTACCGACAGATTTTTCGTCGTTATTTCCTTAATCAGAGGCGGAATTAATCCGTCGGTGTTAATTTAATATTTTTTTTATTTTTTTTAATTTATCAGATGCGGAATAATTTCGTCGGTGTTAATTTATTTTTTTTTAATTTATCAGCGGCAGAATTATTTCGTCGGTGATAATTTAATTTTGTTTAAATTTTTTTTTAATTTATCAGCGACGAAATTATTTCGTCGGTAATAATTTAATTTAATTTTTAATTTTTTTTTTTAATTTATCATCGACGGAATTATTCCGTCGGTGATAATTTAATTTAATTTTTAATTTTTTTATTTATCAGCGGCGGAATTATTCCGTCGGTGATAATTTAATTTAATTGTTTGAATTTTTTTTAATTTATCAGCGACGGAATAATTCCGTCGATGATAATTTAATTTTTTTTAATTTTTTTTTAAAAAAATCACTAATTAACAAAATATAAAATACTATTTCCTAGTCAATAAAAAATTAAAAAAAATAATTATAGGGTAATCCGTCCCTCTTTTCTTCTATATACTTTCATTTATTTAATTTTTTTCTGTCTTTTTTTGTATACCTTTTTGTAAAAAAATACTAATTAACAAAGTCTAAAATATTATTTCCTAGTGAATAAAAAATAAAAAAAAATTAATAAATATAGGGTAGTCCATCCCTCTTTTCTTCTATATACTTTCATTTGTTTAGGGTTTAGGGTTCGGGGTATAAGTATATGATTTACGGTTTAGGGGTTGTGGTATAAGTATATAAGATTTGAGATTTAGGATTTTTTTTTTTTTTTTAAGATTTAGAGTTTAGGGGTTAGGGTTAGGGGTTAAGGTTTAGGGTTTAGGAGTATAAGTATATGATTTAGGGTTTATGGGTTGGGGTATAAGTATATGAGATTTGAGATTTAGGGTTAGGATATAGAGGTATACTCCCTCCGTCTCATGATAATATATAAACTTTTCTTTTTGGGCGTCCCACAATAAAATATACTTTCCTAAAATGGAAAGGAATCTTTACTATAATTGCATATAAATCTTTTGATACTGTTCATAACGCTCAAAATATTTGTAGTAAAATTGCTAATGTTTTACAAGAATATGGATTAGTTCACAAAATTTTTTCAATTGGATTTGATAATGCCGCAAATAATACTGCTAGTCTACCATCACTCATTGATATTTGTCAACCATCTATTGGTGGTAAATTTTTTCATGTTAGGTGCATATGTCATATTTTAAATTTGTGTGTGCAAGATGGTTTAACAACTTTAAAGGAACATGTAGCCCCAATTAAGAAAGTTCTTGCTTATATAATGAGAAATCATAGTATAACAAAATTGTGGATTAGATTTTGTAAAATAAATAATATCCCACCTAAAAGATTTTCCCTAGATGTTCCAAACCGATGAAATTCCACTTATAAAATGTTATCCGAATCTTATGATTTTCGTGAACTATTGTGTCAGTTTATTCAACAAATAGAGTATTCAACTATAATATTGCCTCATCAATGGAATATTTGTAATAATTTAAAGAAAATTTTGAAAGTTTTTAAAGATGCTACCGTACAATTATCCGGTTCTTACTATCCCACTTCACCGTTAGTTATAGAACACGCCGCTAAAATTAGTTACATATTTATGCATTTTAAAGATGATCAAATTTTAGGTGAATGTATTAACAAGATGAGAACAAAATGGCTTAAATATTTTTTGATCATTCCCCCATTGTTTTTAGTAGCTAAACTATTAGATCCTAGGATAAGAGAAGATGGTTTAGAACAAATACTAGATTATTATTATAAGAATCTATTTTCCACCGGCTTTGATTTGTTTTTAGATAGACCTATCCCAAAGGCAAAAGACATTGTAATTGAGTCTAAAAAAATTGTATATGAACTTTATAGAGAATATTATGATCTTTTTGGTAATATTGTTTATCCTCCTAGTAGTGAAAATGTAGGTGGTAGTCCTCACGAAGATAGCGATCCCTTTAACTTTATAGATAATTTAATTAGTTCTAGAACTCAAAAACGTCAACGAGGTGGCTCCACTTCTTTTGAGCCTATAGACGATTTTGATATTGCAAAGTGGTGGGCACGAAGGGCAAACAACTATCCTATTCTATCATTGATAGCAAAGGAGATCCTAGCCGCTCCCGCCTCAACCGTTGCCGTAGAAGAAGTATTTAGTGTAGGAGGAAATGTCTTATCCGATCGAAGGTCAAGGTTGTCTCCATATAATTTAGAATATCAAATGTTGCTCGGCGATTGGCATAGAGCCGAACTACGACTTCAAGATAAAAGAAGTAGTTCCGAGGAGGAGGAGGCCTTTGATGAAGATACATCGGGGAGCGAAGCCGAATGAACTACGCCGCTCTTTAGACTTTAGATTAGGTTAATTGTAATTTTATAGATTAGATTATAGATTAGGTTTATTTTTATTTAATTATAATAGTTAGGTTGAGGTAAAGGCTCCTAAATGTCCCCCCTTATTTATAAAAGGGTAAGGTTGGTTGTCCCCCTCATTTGTAATTTTATTTTAATTAATAAAATTTAAGGGTACCGTCCCTTTTTCTTTTATATACTTTCGTTTATTTTAAAAAAAATTAAGTTTTTAAATGACTTTTTTGCAAAACATTAACTTTTTTGTAAAACTTAACAGAAATTGTTAAGAATTTAACTTGTAATTTTTTTTTGAAGGACTGGACACTTGGGCGACCGCCCTAGTCATCTTGGGCGACCGCCCAAGCCTTTCATTTTGTTTTTTTTTTTTTTAAACTGGACACATGGGCGACCGCCCAAGTCATTCGGCCCTTCTTGGGCGACCGCCCAAGTCTTTTTTTTTTTTTTTTGAAATTAACCGGTTTAGAACCGGAACCGTACGGCCGGTTCGGAACCGGGACCGGAACCGTGACAAACCGGGCCGGTTTCGGTTCAATGCTTGGTGGAACCGTGAACCGCCGGTTCGGAACCGGAACCGGCGGTTTGAACCGGATGGGCACCTATAGTTGGGAATATCTCGGAATGCCACAGCCAATTGGGATCCCGTCTCAGTTCGGAAATGACCAAGCCGGACCTTCACAACAGCAGTTCAGAGTACCACAGCAACAATTTGGGATGCCACCACAGTTTGGTTCAGGGCAACAGTCAGGAGCCCCTCCTCAGATGATGCCAGTTCAGCTGCTCCTAGCACAGCTCTTACAAACCCATTTCTCACTCAGGGACCAATGGGCCACCAAGCCCCTAATCCAGTTTCATCAGAATCCCTCGGACCGCAATACCCTCTCGGCTACACACCTCGCCACGCCTGGCATACAGCTTCAACAACCAGGGACAACGGCCCCGCACCTATGCCTACCTATGAATCTCACTGAAACCAAGCTACCCGGCTACATCAGCTCGCTCCGCCCACTCTGCCAGTTGAAAGTCAACAAGCTGCAAGGTTCTATCCCTATGCCCAGGCTCCTACTCACGCTCCCCAGGGTAATTCGAGCCATGGACAAGTTTTTACCTATGTCCCCGGATCGGCCGTTCCCTCCACCAGTCTGCCGCCAGTGGTAGCTCCTCACTCTAGCTCAGTCACTGGTCTGAATGCCATGGCTCCACCACAAGACCCTAACCTGGCCTGGTTCATGGAGCAACACAAGGAAATGAAAGCGCAGATTGCCGAATTGACTGCTAAGAAGTCTGCCTTCCGACCTACAGACCCGGATTCTATTGTTCCCCTGCCCCACAAGTTCGTGATGCCTAATCTGGACCTGTTTGATGGGACTGCATGCCCAAAAACTCATCTGGACACATATACCTTGGCAATGAAGGCCAAAGGATGCACCAATCAGCAGTTGGCTGACTATTTCAGTCTCTCCTTGAAATCCAGTGCTCTAAAATGGTTCTTCCGCTTAAAACCCGAGGCCAGGGCTACATGGGATCAGATCACCAGTGCCTTTACAGAGAAGTATAAAGCTAATTTGGAATGGGAAACAAATAGAGTTGACTTGCAGACAATCGTGTAGCGTCCCGACGAGAATGTTGGGGATTTCTACAAGCGGTGAAATCTTAAACTCCGTGAGATGGCCATCCCCCCTTCTGAGGAGGAACAGTTGGACATCTTCCAGTCATGCCTGAAGTCACATCTGAGAACCTCCCTCAGTCATTTCCCGTACTCAGACTTACGGGCCATGGTTAACTCCGCATCTAAGTTTGAAAAGGCTTACAATCAACAGCCGGCTGCTACACCTACTTACAGATACAGAGCTCCTCCCTCCAACACGGTACCGGCTCCTGCTAAAGGTAAAGAGATGATCAACTACGCAGGGCAGGAATGTAATAATGCCACTCCTCTTGCTCCCAGGAAACCAGCTGAGCCCAAGCCTCGGGTCATAAACCTCGAAAGCTTCGGAATGCCTCTGAACGACATCTTTAGAGGATTAGTGAAAGAAGGCTTGCTGCGGCCTTTAGAAAATTTCCAACCCAGAAATCCGAATGCTCCCGTGGATACTTCTAAGTTTTGCGCTTTTCATCAAGCCCACGGACATCTAACAGATAACTGCTTTACTCTGAAAAAGGCAATCCAGGGATTGATAGAGCAAGGGAAGTTGGAAGGCCCCGAGGGGCCTAATACAGTCAAAAATCCCTTCCCAAGAAATCAGAACCAGGTGAACATGATTGAGGCCGGAGAACCTTCGTATGTCCAGGAGGATGCGGAGACTGATGAAGACCTCCAAATACCCATGGCCAACCTTGTCGAGGATCCTGAATTTGGATTCCCCCTCAGCCTTGAGGATGGTGAACAAACCAACCCTCCTTGGTCTCATGTTAGAAATTTCTTGCAAGAATATGAGGCTCGCTATTTCTCGGAGGAAGGGAAAATCGATGCTGAAGAACTGGGGCTGTTCCAGTCAAATCATGAGAAAACCATTTACACGAGATGGTTAGAGCAGTCAAGGAAAATTGAGCAAGAAAGCTTCAGATGGGCGCCAGTATTGGGGCTTATCAGCAAAGAGGCCGAAGAGTACTTGGAGTTAGTACACTTCTGCAAGTTGGCCTTGGGGGAAACCAAATATGATCCCGAAGACAGTGAAAGTGAAGAATCGGAAGAGGAGGATTGCTTCTATATCCTTCCTGGAGTCAAATACGTGCCACCCCCTCTCACTCTTCCCCCTCAGTTTCTAGGAGGAGAAGTGGAGTCGCAATTGCCGCTTCCGGCAATGGGGGCATATGACAATTTCTGCGGCTACACGCACCCGTCCTCCCCTAACAGATTTGACCGACGCTCTCTCTCAGCCGAAATCCCAGTAGTATGGGAAGATGATTCTGATGACAGTAATGACAGTGATGATGATGACGACGAAAGTGAGGAGTCAACTGAGGCCCAAGATCCGGAATCAATCTGGAATAATCATGCCAGAAATGACATCATGGGAGCCGGACACAATGGTTGGTTGTCAGCAAGCGATGATGAAGGACCGCCAGAAAATGCGGGTCAAATACCGATGGGGACGGACCCCCACGAAGTACTCCTCGTAAGATGCACTTATGGTAAGTGCCCGGATACCTCAGAGGATGAAGGACAACAAAACCCACTTCCAGATCCATACATATCCAAAATCCTAGAGCACAATGTTCCCTACAAGGACCTGGTGGGAGAATGGAGAAGGTTCATTGAAGCACTGGTTGAAGAGGGAGGTTTTCAGCAACCGGAAGACGATGAATTCGTAAACGTCATCGGTTCCTTTTCTTCCTTCCCTACAACAGACGGCATCACAACAGTAAGGGTCACTGCTGAGCCGCTTGAACACACCGAGTGCATGGAGTCACTGAAAAGGGTTATTGATCTAAATGTCTCCCCAGTCGCCTTCATACCCATGGACCCACATGACGCTTTCTTAATTGCTCCTGTACCCGACAGTGGACCCCGGGTACTCCTCATTTGGACCCAGATCTACCAAGCTACTACGTCAAACTATGAAGGGGAGCGTTGTTTATCCTTTACTTGTGGCTGCCCTGCTTGCAAGGGCGAAAGAAAGAAGATGTATGATGAGATGGAGGCTGATAGCCGTAAGATTGAGGAAACTTCGGAAGACGATTATGAAACCGAGGACATGAAAGCCATGAAATTTCCTGGGGCTGAGCACGTGGATGTCATAGAGTTCAACACTGCCTACCATGCTTTGGGGAAAGGGTTTTCAGACACTCGATCCAAGAGGATAGTTGAAGATCTGTTAGAGAGAGGGAAACTGACTCCCATCCTCCCCAATGAGAAAGTAACCATGGTCAGATCAAATCCGCCCCGAAACAAAGTAACAATCCTTGTCAGGGTTACCCAAGAAGAGGTCACCTTCCCCGAATGTATTTCAGCTCTCAGAGAAGTCCTGGAAACCGGCATGATACCCGATGCTCCTCCCACGCAGAATGCTATAATCGTCTCCAGAATTACAGAAAGGAACCCGAGTGGCTGTACTATACCGGAGATGAAATCGAAAAGCCGCCGAGCCCTGAGAATAGCAGCTCTTGTTGCATGATAACTATGAGCAAGGCAAGCTATGGAAACGAATCGGAGGACGCCATAGCTCTATGGGCCATCCAGGGGACAGCAACACAATCCCGGGTTCAAAAGCCTGTAACATGGGAAGCAGTTTTAAAAGCTGCCCAGGAAGGAGTCAATACAGCTCAAGCTCAGCCCCTCACCATTGCTAGACTCCGTCAAAACCAGTGGCCGATAGCCAAAAGGGCTCCCCCATTGACCTTGGAAGCATTGAAGAAATCTAGTCAAGAAGCGACTGATGAGGAAGTCAACCTGTTGACCCGATCCGGGCAGATCTACCAGGGGAACCCCAAGACAGATAAGAAGGTAGCAGATCAAGCACCAAGGGAAGACCGTCTCCCCTATGCCAAGACAACCGAAACTCCTGACCTCGAGAAGGAGGATCCCGTGCTTACCCAGCTGAAACAAACTCAGGCCAACATCTCTTTGTGGTCCCTGCTTACCTTATCATACCCCCACAAGCTAAAGCTGGAAGAAAGCCTAGCCCGCACGCTAGTCCCTATTGATGCTACTCCTGATGATGTGGTGCAGTTGATTGGGAACATTCACTATGGGAATATAATCACTTTCACAGACCTCGACCTCCCTCAGTTCGGAGCTGATCATAACGAGCCCCTCTTCATCACAGTCCAGCTGGATGAACGGCGTCTTCCCCGAGTTTTGGTTGACAATGGGTCCGGGATGAATATCCTCCCGGCTAAGATCATGAGTCTGCTCGACATCAAATCAACAGATTTAAAACCTTCCTCCCTCACAGTCAAAGCTTATGACTCTACATCCCGCACAGTACTTGGGGTTGCTACTTTGGCCCTCTGGTTTGGCAAAAAGATGATACCTGTGGAATTACAGGTTATTGACATCCCGATCACCTTTAATGCCCTGCTGGGAAGACCTTGGCTGCATCAAGTTAAAGGGGTTGCCTCGAGCCTACATCAGTGTGTGAAGTTTGTCTCGGATGGGGATTTGACAACCATTTATGGAGACCTAGTCACTTTGGAGGGCACAGATATGGGTGGGATACCTATTCTGGAGATCAAACATGACGAGGAAGGTCTCATGCTAACAGGCTTCACGGTCGAGCCTCCCAAAGCCCAAGTTTGTAACATAGATTTGACGATCACTCGGGACAAGATCCCTCCAGTCTTGAAGATGATGAGAAGAATGAGCTACCTGCCCGGTCTCGGTCTGGGGAAGCATCAGCAAGGAACTCACAAAGTTATTGAGGTGAAAGGACAGAAAACCCGCCACGGCCTGGGATATGAGGCCACCTCGGTAGACACCGCGAAAGAAAAAGAAATTGCCCGGAAAAGGGAAGAAGCTGCCACAGGAAAGGTCCCGATCAACGGCCCTAGATCTCTCCCTTTCAGTCCTTATTTGGATGACTACTTTGTAAAAGGTCCGACACAGCAGGGTAGCGCCCCAGTCAAAGAGCCTACTCCGGCAGAGGGATGGATGAAGTTACAGCATGACCTTAACAAGCTCAGAGGAACCAAGGCAAATCCGGTTCGTAGATTGTTTTTGGATCTACCCAAGATACCTGGGGCTACCACTACCATAGAGAGCGAGTACACTTTCAAAGGCGTTCCAAGCCTAGTAGAGCTGTTCGAGAAGCTTGCCACTGTGATCCCAACTGTCCAAGAAGGCCCAAAGCCTGAGTTTGAGCTGACAATGCCGAAAGCCAAAGCCGCAGAAGTCTTTTCAAATGATTGGGATGGTCCGATTATGCAGCAGTTATTCGGAGAAGAGGTTCAGGTGCTGGACCTGATTGATTTCGATTCAGTCAAACAGATGATAGCAATGATTGAGAAAGGAGAACAGCGCAAATCCCGAGTCATGAGGCCCCTGACAGCAATGCCATTGAAGAATTGGGAAACTCTCTTAGGCCCGTCCGTGACCAAGGAGGAAATGATCACAAAGCTTGGATTGGTCCCCCGTCCCCTTGTGTCAACCTATGTAAAAGTCCTCCGAATCTCCCATTATTGAGTTCGAGTCTCTCGAGTCGTCCGATGGCCTTACGCCTGAAGACTACGAGGTTGTAGCAAACGCTGTATTCCCTTTCGTTCTCAATGAAATGATGAACCTTTCTGAGCATCCCTTAATTGCCACTTTAACTAATGATGAAATAACTAATAACTTAAAAAAAAAGAAAAAAAATGATTCACTAGATAAAGAAGCAGACACATTTAATGAACAATATATTAAATAAATCTTTAAGCAGGTTGTTCGGAAAGAGGAAAATCGAGCCCAAGCTGCCGAAGAGGTTTTGACAAGTGTGAATTTGGAAGAGCCTAAAGAGACGCAGATTGGTAGTTTCTTTGAAGGGACTGAAAAGGATACTCTGAATTTGTCCTATAAGGATATACCTGGCCTTGACCCTTCCATAGTTGAACACCGAATACCGTTCGACCCGGAAGCCAAGAAAGTAGCCCTCTTCATCAAAGAGAACATCATATGCAGATACGGGTTGCCGACCGAAATCATTTCAGATAATGGATCCCACTTTGAAGGGGAATGCGACAGGCTGCTAGCGGAATTTAGAATAACCCGTCACAAGTCATCTCCCTATAGGACCCAAACTAACGGAGCCATTGAAGCAGCAAACAAGACTTTGGAAAACTTCATTCGGAAAATGGATGTCCGAGGCAGAGATTGGCCTGACAAGCTTCACCTTGCTCTCTGGGGATACAGAACATCCGTCAGAACGGCAACCGGGGAAGCACCGTTTGCTCTTACCTACGGAATGGAATCCGTACTCCCAATCGAGCTACAAATCCCCTCACTCCGGGTACTGTTGGAAAGTCAGATCAACGAGGTCGAATGGCTCCAGAGTCGCCATGATGAATTGGCTCTGCTAGATGAACGCCGATTGAGAGCCATGGAACATATCCGAGCTTACCAAGGAAGGATGGCCAGAGCCTTCGATAAGAAAGTAAAACACCGGGAGATCAGGGAAGGTGACCTCGTTTTGAAAGAGAAGCCCCCAGTCCGCATCAACCCACTTAGCAAATGGGAGCCTGCCTGGGTCGGGCCATATATTGTTCAGAAGATCTTCTCCGGAGGGGCCATGCAACTTGCAGATCTCGACGGAAATCCTTTTGTACACCCGGTGAATGGCGATAAGCTGCGCAGATACTACGCATAAAACACTGAGTCGAAAAAAAAACAAAAAAACCAAAAAAAAAAAAAAAAAAAGAGTGCTAAAAGAGTAATACCCAACTAGGTTGAAAATCCGAAAAGGGCGGCCTAGGTAAAAAACAGGGTAGCACAAAAAAAAAACGAACAAAAAAAAAAAAAAAAAAGAGTGCTAAAAGAGTAATACCCAACTAGGTTGAAAACCCGAAAAGGGCGGCCTAGGTAAAAAACAGGGTTGCACCAAAAAAAAATAAAAAAACAAAAACAAATTAACCGGGTCGAACTACGGAGACCTGAGCCCTTTAGTCCAAGGGAACATAGGCAACCGGAAACGGTTCGGTGTAAAACACAAATAAAAGTCATACTTTGTCATCAATACATTGATCAAGCCAGGAAGGCGTTTCGAAAAACTCTGAAGCAATTCACATATTCATTACAGTTAAAAACTTGTTGATGAGTCTAAGCTCGGTTCACTCCTACGACTTACAACCTGCTAAAAGAAACTAAAATACATAATAACTAATGTGTCTTCTACGACAAGAAAGGGATACTCGGAAACCTCAAAGTCACTCCAAGCCACTCGTACTGGCTTCCCCCCTCTTCTTTCCTCCTCTTCGGGTCTTCTTCCTCTGCACAGGAAAAATGTCAGTCTTCCTCCTACCAAGCTCTGGTGTAGGGACAGGATCTATCAAACTAGCGTCTGTCAGGGCCTTAGTAGCTCTAGCCTCGTCTCTCATCTCCTGCAGTCGAGCCGGTAACATAGGAATCCGCCCTTCCTGTCTCTTGACATAAGACTCGTAGTCAGTCACGGCATCCCCGCTCCTATCATGAGGGTTGGCCCTCGCCTCAGCCCTCCTCCTCTCAGAAATCGTCATGTCTTCCACACCAACAATGGCCTCACGCCGTCTCAAAATAGCCACCTGAGTCTCCCCCAAATGCCTCTCGTACCAATCCAAGTACCAAGTGGTCAGAAACACATGCCCCGAACGCCTGAGGATAACCCTAGGAGGAAAGACGTCATACATCCATGCTCGGGAAAGAAATGGGAATACTGAAGGATCATCCATCGAAGCAGAAGCTACCACCCTGGTGGCTATGTCCTCAAAATCCTCCAAAGGAGTCTTCTCCAAGCCAAACTGTCTCCGAACCAGAGCTGGAATATAAAAACTGGACTGGGAAAGCCCCGGAAGCATAATCACATGGGAACCATCCTGAAGCACTCTCCGAGTCTCTACCCGCCAATGAGGTACCAACCATCTGATATCCGCAGTCTGGCGACAAGCTATCCAATGCTCCCATGAGCCCCGATCATCAAGATCCACAGTAACCCCTCTCCTGGCAAAGGTCCAAGGTTTGACTGCATCAGAAGTTTCGCGAAGAACCCCCAGGCGCTCCATCAGCCACATAGTCAAAAGAAACGGGCTGCCCCCGTGCATATACCGCCTCCCGGTAGCTAACCTGTCAAGAGCATGAAGGGTCTCTCCCAGGATCAAGGGCACAACATCCCGGCCCGAACGGCAGTATAAAACCACATCCAGCAAAGCCCGATGACAGATCCCAAAAGAGTAAACCATAAACAAGGTACCAAATATGCAGAGTGCAAAAGCATCCCAATAGGCATCATCAACCAAGCCTAAACCCCTAAATCTATCAGGAAGACCAGAAATGTCAAAATGATCGGGACCACAGATCATACCTTGTGCTTCCTCCGGAGAAAGATGAAGAAGGTTGCACAACTTGTCAACAAAAGAAGCTCCTCCGGACAAAGGAATCGCAATCTCCTCCACCTCGGGACCACCAAGCAAAGCCCGGAATTCTTCAACAGTCGGGACCATTTCATTGTAAGAAAAGCAAAAGACATGCCTTCTAGTATCCCAAAATGAAGAAGAAGCCCTCAAGAGATCATAGCCCGGAACCAATTCTTTGAGAGACCACAAGCATTTTATCTTGTACCTTTCTTCAAAGAATGATCTTCTCTCGTGCATAATCTCCCTACACCACTCCTTAAACTTTTCAAAGAACAACATTTGCCTTTCTTTGGACAATTTTGGAGAATTTTTGGTCATTTCCATGGTTTTTCTCTCTTCCCTCCCGAAATTCCAGTAAGTTTGAACTGGAGAAGATGAAGTTTCACGACATTTATGGTCCAAACCAGATCCAACCACCGAAATAAATGAAACCTCGCGAGTCCGACTCCCGTCCGCGCGGACAGGATTGTCACCACCAGAAAAAAATCTGCAGCAGTTTAAACTGCTGCACCACGGAGGAATATTTCGTCCCAGTCGCTCGAAACATGTGCAAAGCCTGTCCAAACAATTCATATACCAAACATCCACACCCTTGCCAAAAAACCGGGCTCATGCAACATACACATGCATAATAAAAAAAAAGTACGTAACAGTAATCCTAGATCATTACATTCCTAAAAAAAAAAAAAAAAAAAAAAAAAAAAAAAAAACAAACAAAGAGTGTGCATGAAAAATAAACTGTATCTGTCAAAATAAGTACAGTCCCAGAATCAACCAAAAATCATCGATCGGAATCCTCAGTGGCTGGCGCTTTCCCCCGATCCCTCTTGCGACTCGGGCCCGCCTCCTCAGTAGCCATGAATATCTCGGGCTCGGGATCGTCATCCTCGTCTCTAGAGAGAGGCTCGCCTGGATCAACCGGTACGCCACGATAAGGCAAGCCGAGATTCGCAAAGAAGTCATATCCGAACGTGAACGCGTCAGATCCCTGGACATGCGAAGATGATCCACCGTGGCACCAAACATGTCCCTGTCCATGCAAATCCCCGAGAATGACGTGGTCCGGAGGCAGCTCCATGCCGGGATCTATGAGAGGAGAAAGAGGAGTCTCGGTAGAATGCTCCGAAGCAATAGGGGAAGTCTCCCGCTCTACAGGCGCCGGCTGTGCATGTCTCGCTCTGCCCTGAGCAGCCCCACAAGCAACCATCCTCCTGAGGAACCTCTTGGCCCCAATCACCTGCTTCGTCAGCTTCTCCACCACCACGGCCGGGAACTGCACGGAAACAAAAGCGTCAGAAATGATTGATGCGAAAAATGATGAAACGAAAGAAAAAAAGAAGAGACAGAAGCAGTAAAAAGCCATACCTTCATATCCGGACGAGGCCGGAAAGCTCGTGGAACCCGATCAGGGATAGGGATCTGTACTCTCAGTCTGACCCCGTCCTGGACATACGAAAAGTCCGATCGAGGGTACCGCACAACCCCCAACCCCTCTCTCTCAAGAACCTGGGGCATCCTCAGCCTCCTCAAGATAAATCGTGAATAGTCCTCGCTCGCCACAAACCTCGAGTAGTGCACGCCACCTCGATAGTCACCCCAGGTCTCCGAGCTCTCAGTCGGATGCTTCATGTCAGCAGGAGGCTCCATCGGTGCCATCAAAGGCGCACCCTCGCCATGTTGGCGCATCACTCTCTCCCCCAAGTAATACGCATCACATGTCAAACCCCTCAAAATCCTCCACTCCACGGTCCACCTCTCCGCACCCTTCAGCTGCTCCACCTCAAAGTGGCCCCAGGGGTAGAACCTCATCCCCTCATCCGTCTCTGCTCTCACCAAAGGCAGGCAATCCTTGTACTTAAGGGTCGTGCGCCCCCTGGAACCTATCTTCTCCCGAGCATGCTTGGTACAGGAGAGCATAGCCGGATATGCCCCGATGTGCTCCGCCGGCTGCCGCCACATCGTGACATGAAAGAACTCCAGAGCCCATACCTGCGAAAGGTAAAGATCACATCAATTAAGTGCTGAAAGAAACAATGCGTGCTTAAAGAAAAGAGAAAAAGCAAAAGCTTATACCTCCAGAGGGAACTCAAAACATGTGAGGGAACTCACAGCCTTCCGGCTGTACCTATCTAGAGCAAAATATAACTCTGCCAGCCCGGCCTCCCCCCAAGATACCTCTCCAGCCATCTCCACGTCAGTCAACGTCTGCAGCAGGGCAAATACCGCCGTCCCCTCGGCGTGTCCAAAAAGTGTGCTCGAAAAAGCGAACCACAGAAAAGCCCTAGCAATCTGCACAGCAGCCACTCTCTCATCCCCAGCCTCATAATTCTCAATGCTCTCCACGATCTTCCCGTGGACCACAGCATACTCCATCCCCATTCCCTTTTTGGGAATGGGGGTAAAGCCCAGAAGATCCTGCAGCTCCCGATCACTGTACCCATCTCGCCACTCAATGTTGCGTCCTTTAAAGGACAGGCCCGTGATCGCAGCATAATCGGAAGGTGTGACCGTAGCCTCGCCCCAGAAGAAATGGAATGTGTGGGTCACGTCCCACCAGTGCTGCGCCAAAGCAAAAATCAGGCCCTTACTCTTGGGGAACTTGAGCAACCCCCTCAGACACTCAATGAACTCATACAACCCGGTCTCAATGACGATCTGTCTTGGACTCATCAAATCTCCTCTGCCCAAGACTGGAAGCCGATCCCACAGGCCGATCACAGCCTCCACTAATCCCCGAGTCTTCAGCTTGTTCAGCTGCTCCGTCACAAAACGATCTCCACCCTGCAATTGAAAGAAAAACAAAAAAAAATGTCAAAAAAAAAATAATAAAAAATTGCATTTACATTTAAAAGCATACTCATGCATCATAGACATAAAGTTTTGAAAAAAAAATTGGCAGCATAACGACATATAATGGACTCAGCCCCATTTTTCTCGCACAAAAGAAAAGTTTTTCAACAATCACCATTCATCATCCATTCGTGCATAAAGAGACATGTCAATAACATTGAGTCAACGGAAGCTAAACTCCGTCCCATTTTTCATAAAATAGCATACAGAAACAATTTTCCACATTCGTACATTCAATCAACGGAAGCAAAAATCCGTCCCATTTTTCACAAAAAATCATAAAACATGCATGCATGCATTCATATCATTCATGGAAGCATCATCTCATTGCAAAAATCCTACATGCAACAAAAAAAGAAGTTCGTCCCGGATTCGGACAAATTTTCGTCATCTCATATTTCAAAAAAAAATGGCAAATCGCCCAATCTTTTTTTCAAACAAAATGCATATTTTGATTACCCATATACTCATAACAACATGCAAATCATCAAAGTCCAATTTCAATACCAAGAACATCAATTTTCGAAAAAAAAAAGAGAAAAAAAAGAAGAAAAATCACAAAAATTCAATTTCAAGCAAAAATCGACAAAGAAAACGGAGAGATACGAAGTATACCGTGCGAAGACTCGGATCAGTGGACCAATGTTGCCACGCATCGGGATATGGCTCCTCCGCAATCGATTGCGAAAGTGAGTAATGCCTCCTCATCCTCACGAGCTCTAATCGCCTCTCCGCGACCGGGCCGCGTCCTCTGTCTTGAATGGCAACTCCCCCGTGTTCCATTGCTCGAAAAATCAAAGAAAATGGAAGAATTTTGAAGCTTCTTGGCCAAAAATGGCGAAATTCCTCTCTCTCTCTCTCTCTCTCTCTCTCTCTCGTAAATGGCGATTGAAACTGTAAAGAAGAAGAAGAGAAAGGGCCTCGGCATTTTAAAACCTGTCAGGGCTTCATTCTGGTCCGCGCGGACCTAATTGAGGTGGCAAAATTACTTTTCTGCCCTTTAAAATTCCAGGACTCTGCAGTTTAGTCCTAAACTTAACAAGGATAACCAAAGTTAACCCAAGTTAACCCCCTTTCAAAAGAACTCAACGCCAGTAAAACGTAAGTCCGATTTCTCCGAGAAAGATAACGGAATCCCATCTCTTTCATCAATTTCATCCCCGGCAGTAAAATGTAAGTCCGATTTCATCAACGAAAGTTAACGGAATCCCGTTTCTTTCCTCAATTTCATCCCCGGCCGTAAAGCGTAAGCCCGATTTCATCAACGAGAGTTAATGGAATCCCGTTTCTTTCCTCAATTTCATCCCCGGCCGTAAAACGTAATCCCGATTTCATCAACGAGAGTTAACGGAATCCCGTTTCTTTCCTCAATTTCATCCCCGGCCGTAAAACGTAAGCCCGATTTCATCAACGAGAGTTAACGGAATCCCGTTTCTTTCCTCAATTTCATCCCCGGCCGTAAAACGTAAGCCCGATTTCATCAACGAGAGTTAACGGAATCCCGTTTCTTTCCTCAATTTCATCCCCGACCATAAAACGTAAGCCCAATTTCATCAACGAAAGTTAACGGAATCCCATTTCTTTCCTCAATTTTATCTCAGGCAGTAAAACGTAAGTCCGATTTCATCAACGAAAGTTAACGGAATCCCGTTTCTTTCCTCAATTTCATCCCCGACAGTAAAACGTATGTCCGATTTCTCCAACGAAAGATAACGGAATCCCGTTTCTTTCCTCATTATCATCAACGGCAGTAAAACGTAAGTCCGATTTCTCCAACGAAAGATAACGGAATCCCGTTTCTTTCCTCATTATCATCAACGGAAGTAAAACGTAAGTCCGATTTCTCCAACGAAAGTTAACGGAATCCCGTTTCTTTCCCCATTATCATCAACGACAGTAAAACGTAAGTCCGATTTCATCAAACGAAAGCTAACGGAATCCCGTTCCCAGCAGCTTTCGAACTACGATTGGCTTGATTCCTCTTAAGGATACGTAGGTAGCCTACCATAGGTCCAGCCACTCGACCAAAACGGTCATCCCCTTTCTCCGGCAGCAAACGTAAGACCGACCCCTTCAAATGAAGTCCACCAAAGGACCATCAATCCCAAATATTTAAGGTCTGAGGCACCTAAAACACCATCTTTAAGGTTTGAGGCACCTAAAACGTCATCTTTAAGGTCTGAGGCACCTAAAACTCCATTATCCAGGTTCAAGGCACCTAAAACGCCATCTTCAAGGTTCGAGGCACCTAAAACGCCATCATCAAGGTTCGAGGCACCTAAAACGCCATCATCAAGGTCCGAGGCACCTAAAACGCCATCATTACCAGGTTGACATCCTAAAACAGTCATTCCAGGGTCAACATCAAAGACCCGAACTACGACCGGCTTGATTCCTCTTAAGGATACGTAGGTAGCCTATCATTAGGTTCAGCCATCAGACCAAAATGGTCATTCCTTTCCCCAGCAGAGCGAATATACAGCTCCAGCCATCAGACCAAAATGGTCATTCCTATCCCCAGCAGAGTTTCTTTCAGCGACCGACTGTAGAACTCGCTCACCAGGTTGACATCCTAAAACAGTCATTCCAGGGTCAAAGACCCGAACTACGACCGACTTGATTCCTCTTAAGGATACGTAGGTAGCCTATCACCAGGTCCAGCCATCTGACCACTTTGGTCACCACTTTGTCAAATATGGAGCCTTACTCTTATCGACGACCCCGCTTCCTTTGAAAGCGCCGTCGCCGAGGGGCTACTGTAAGTGCTTCAATTTGAGTTGTTAGTATTTTCGTTAGAAAATTAATGAAAGCCCTAACATCCCTAACATTTCTAACAATTCCTAACTTTTCTAACAAAGCAAGGGTAAATTAGGGATTGCTATTTAGAGATAAACAAGGGAAAGAATCTTACAAAATGTAAAAAAAGAGAAAAACCCGAAATGGGTAAGCTGTAAAATACAGCTGTTTGAATATTTTGAAAATATATTCCCTTTGTTCAAAGCCTGGAGCAGCATTTAATGAACAGTGCACGCTTACATTCAGGTCCGCGCGTCAGAGGCCTATAAATTGAGCCCCTCAGTCGATGAACAATCAAGACACATTTCACTCACATCAAGCACCTTGGCGAAAATACTAGAGAAAACAGTGGGAATTCCTTGAATTGCCACCTTTTTCTTTTGATTATTTTCCCAAATCACACTCACTAAACACTCTCAAATTCAAGCCTCAAACTCGAACACAAAGAAGATAGGATACCACCATTGGTAAACCCTCCTTCTCCTTACCTTAAACCTCCCTCATCCATGCATGCATCTCACATTTCAAAGATGTAACTTGTTTGTTGTCCATCCCTTGCCCTAGATCCAAGAGGATCACCATGGAAGTTCATCTCCATGGATGATCTTCTACAAGGATCAACATTCCTTTCAAATTGCTTCTACTTACTTGAAAACCTTTTCTTAACCTAAAAATCATTTTCATACAAAAAATCTTTATTTCAAAGTTAAATCTCCCCTTCCCAAGCAAATGAAGTGCTTTAAGTCCTAATGTACCCTAAGGATGGCTTGATATAGTAGATCACCACTAAACATGTTTAGTGATCACTAATCAAAGCCTAAGGAAATGAGTACATAGCATGGATGCAAACTCCTTTTTAAATCACATTTTCCTTCTTGAGAATGTTGCTGTCCAGTAGCCTTTCTCTAAGACCTCTGTCCATTGTCTAATTTTTTGGACACAGAAAAACGTGGAATTTGGAGTTGACTACAATATACTTTATGTAGCGAACATCCACATAATTCCAGACATATTTTTACTTTATTTTTTGCGTGAGTATAACTCCCTTTTTCAAATTATTTTCCAAAAGTCAGTTTAGCAGTCTCTGGAAATCCAGATTTCACATCCGTGATTTCCAGAAGGTTTTGGTCCATCAAATCATCTCCAATCATAAAAATATTTTGCAGTAACCTTATTTAAGATGTTTTGAACAACTTTAATTCTCTGACTTTCCTCAGATTCTGAAGTTTTAAAGCTCTTAAATCCATTTCAAAATCAAGAGTCCACTGCCTTTTTCATTCTGGCAGAATTGACTTTCAACTTCAAGGAGTCTTTTGAGTACCAAAACTCAACCCTAAAATCTTACCAAAAATCATGGGACTTGTTTAATGTCTTAAAAAGAGTTTTTCAATTTTTAGTTTTCTTTGTTTACATTTATTTTGACCAAAACACACACACACACACACACAAATGGTTTCAAATTAGGAAGACTCGTTTTACGAGGCATTCCGGGTGAACCCTAACGTTCTTCCCGGAGTGTAACGTGACCTCCGAACCCAAATATCTAATCTCGAGCATTTTTCAAAGTTTTGGCCCTTAAAATAAAAATGGCGTGGCGACTCCGTTTTATTGATTTTCAAAAAAAGAAAAATCGCGGGTGGGCATCATCACAGTCACATACGTTGGAAGTTTGCGTGATCAGCTAGCCTTAAGTTCACTTTTTCCTTTGTCGGTGGAACTCGCTTGCCTTATAGGACCCTCGCTCGGGATTGTCCGTCCCGGGAAGACGATTTACAGGTGCAAAATGAGGGGCTTATAAACGTAGTGACGAGATCCACTGATTAGAGCCTTAGGTTAGTTGTGAAAAAGAAGGCACGGTCTTTTCCAACCGATTAGGACTCTGAGAAAATAAGTTTTAAGTAAACATTAATCGGTAACTGCACATTGCACAAGCTCGAAACCCTGAGCCAAATACCCTTTCCGAAGCCTAAACCCTGCCTTTCGTTCCCTGCAGCGAGCAGAAAGTGGTTCAGAATTCCGGGTTAGCGCCTCGCAGTCACGATTCTGGCGGCGTCAGACAGTTCTTCGGTTCCCTCAGTTCCTTCAGCCAGAATATCCGACATGTCTAGCTCACCGAGAAATCGTGACGGGGACGGACCCCCGCCACCGGTAACAGATATGACATTGAAAGAAGCCATCCGGGCTTATGAGGTTCACAAGAGGCAGAAAGAAGATCAGCAGAATTTCGTGGTACAACTTCTGAATGAGCGAGGTATAGCAGCTATCCCCCAGTCAGACGGTACTTTCGTCCTAATCAAGGACGACGATTCCCCGAAACCAGTTCCTCAAACCTTCAACCAGGTTTCTCCACCGCCAACTTACGGGATGCCTTCGAACCAAGGAAACAGCCGACCTAGGCTTCATGTTGCCACCTCTCAGGGTAACCCTGTCATATACGGCCAAGCCAGTACTACTCCCATCACTCAGTACAACCAGCGCATCGCTGGACCATCTCAAAAAGATGCCAATATCCTCCAATACCCTCCTCTCAGGGTAACCCTGGGTTCATCGCATTGCCTATACACGAATTCCAAAACACCGGGGACAAACCCCGATACAGTCCAGAAAAGGCCCCCATATATCCACATATATCAAGCCTTTCACCTCCAATCACTACCACTCACATGGTAGCACCCGGCGCCGAGCCTCAAAATCCACCACTGGGCCCAACCTTAGCCTGGATGGTCGAACAGATGAAAGACCTGAAAGCCAGCATGAGCAGCTCAAAGCAAGAAACGCTCAGATCCACAGATCCGGGAATGGTCACGCCTCTCCCTGCCAAGTTCAGAATGCCGGAGATGAACCGATTCGACGGAAATGAATGTCCTCAAACGCGTGTTGACACCTACGTTCTCGGCATGAGAGTGAAAGGAGCAACCCTTCAGCAAATTGCTGATCACTTCCAGCATACGCTCAATAGTTCAGCGTTACGATGGTTCCTAAGGGTCAAGCCTGCAGATCGCCATACGTGGGATCAGATCAGTAACATCATCCTAAAGCGGTACAGATCCAACCTAGAGTGGGAAACAAGTCGTGAGGACTTAATCACCACCGAGCAGAAAGTAGATGAAAGCATCGGAGAATTCTACAAGAGGTGGAGTTGGAAACTCTCCGAGATCATGGAGCCACTCTCCAAGGATGAACAGATGTGAATCTTCAAGTCCCGCTTGAGGCCGTCCATCAGAACTCTCATCAGCCATCACTTCTTCCCAGATCTCCGGGCCATGGTCAATGCCGGCTCACAGTTCGAGAAGGATCTCAAGGAAAAATTGGCCACAGCACAGCCATACAGATACCGATCAGCAGTTGCATTCAATCCCGCACCGGCCCCCGGCAAAGGGAAAGATACGTCTGTCAACTACATCCATCAGGGACAGCAGTCGAGCAACAGAAACCCAGTCCCGCAAAGCAACAACTCCACTTCAAAGCAGCCTGCCGTACACTTCGACAAGTTGGACATGCCGCTGAGTAAGATGCTAGAAGGGTTGATCAAGGAAGGCCTCCTCAAACCCGTTGCAAACTACAAACCCAAGTATCCCGTAGTCAACGCTTACAAGAGCAAGTACTGCGCCTTCCATCAGTATCATGGCCATACCACCGACAACTGCGTGGGGTTACGGTACGAAATTCAGAATCTGATAGAAGAAGGAAAATTGGAGTGTCCCCTTGGACCTAATACAGTCAGAAATCCTTTTCCAAACAACAACAGTGTGAACTCCATTAAATGGGTGACAAAGAAGATTGCCGCAGAGCCAGTTCCTCCGCCTCTTCCAGCCAGGTCCTCATCAAAAGTCCACATCAATTACGACGTTTGTGATTGCTCTGAATGCCTTGAGTACGAGTTCCAAGACATGATCAGGGGTGATTCTCCCAGAAAGCAGAAGAAGTAGTTTTCTCAATAGAAATTGAGGGAAAGATATGAAGCTGGGGACACCAGCGTGAGTACACTTGGAGAGCCGTCTGGGAAGTTCGATTACTACGTACTCTACTCCAGCCAGTCCTCCCTTCCTCCAAGCCACACAGCTTTAGAACAGACAGGGGTGAAAAAGCCGAAAAATCCTGCTGACACCAGAGTTTCGGCCTCAAGACGCCGGAATACCTCAAATCTTGACAACCTCACTGCCAGTCAGAAGCCTAACCCCTCGCGGGATTAGCCAATGTTCAAGTTGCCTAACTTCAGGGCACAAGCCGGCAAAGGAAAGTCAAAGTCAGCTTGGCACTCGCACTCAATCAACGTGCTGACCAAGGGCGGCCACCGTCGCAAGCAGCCTCAACACAATCCCGAGGCACCACCAAAAGATTTACCTCGCAAGAGGAAAACATAAAATGGATGGCTTGATGACTCTCCTTCTCCGGAAAGAGACCAGATCTACGATTCCCGACTGTATGGCAGTATGCTCACCTTCTGTGACGAAGACCTGCCGAGAGACGCCTCAGGGAATAATGAAGCTTTATACATCACTCTCCGGCTCAACACCATATCTCTCCCCGGAGTATTGGTAGACAACGGATCAGCAGTTAACGTCCTCCCTCTCAGCATGATGATAGCCCTACGCATCGACGAAGGCCACATGATTCCATCTGCCCGGACTATCAAGGCCTACGACATCACGTCTCGTCCCATCCTGGGGACGGTGACTCTGGAACTCTGGTTTGAAACCCAAATGGTGCCAGCAAAATTCCACGTGATGGACATTCCGTCCGAATTCACAGCTCTGTTGGGACGCCCTTGGCTACACCACATGAAATCCATAGCTTCCACTCTCCATCAGTGCGTCAAGTTCATCAACCGGCAAGGAGATCTTAAAGTCATCAGAGGGGACAATTTCCTCATCGGGGCAAATCTCATCAGAATCCCTCAGAGTCCGGAGATGCTAACTATGTCAACGTACTCGAGCAGGCAGACCCTGAAGCAGTCAGATTCATCAAGTTCAACTGCCGTTTCCGCAACTTGGAAGCAGACTGGAAAGAAACCCTGAGCATCGCAATGATGCAGACACGTAAACCCCCTGTCTCCGATCGGAGATTTGTCAGCATCCTTCAATCCTACTCTCTGGCCCCGCCAGGCGAAGAAATCTGCGTGATAAAGGTCAACAAGCATCGTAACACTCGTGATGAATGTATGGCAGTCGTATGGGATGTCCTCCATGAGGAATTGCCCGCCGAGCCCCTCTTCTCAAGCGAAGGGCATGATGTTTTTCTAGCAGCTCCAGCATCGCAGCAGGACGCGAGGCATCCTTATGTCTGGGTCGTCAGACGACAACGAATCAGGACTCTCCGGAGTCGAGGACGGGACAGATCCGTGGGAAGATTCCTACATACATATGCTCAGTTTCGAGGACAGCACCAGTTTCGATGATGTCACCTATGACGAGGGCTCCAATACCATGGAAATTGTCAAGCTCAACATCCCGTACAGGCAGTTATCCGGCGAATGGAAACAACTGGTTGACACGACAAAGAATCCCTCTGATCAAGTGACTGACGAAGACTTTGTCAACATTATATTTTCCAGATATCTCGATGATACCAAGGATCCGGTCCTTATTATCATATTCTGCAATGCCAAAGCTACCCTCGACGACTGCCTGCTCATGGTAAATGAGGCCCTGGCCAATCGAGCTCAAAGCTCATCATCACTCCCAAATACCAGCCCCAGTGGCAAGCGGCCCGTGCCGTCAGTCAAGCTTACAGCCGCAAGCGCCGCCAAGGCCAAGGGCAGCAGTAAAGGAGACAAAGCTCCTCACTCTGCCACGAATCAGATCAACCTCAGGAATGCTTCCAGTAGCCACCCTGAAAACATCTGTAAGAGTCTTCCCCGCAAGACAGATCCAGCTTCTGAGGAAAGGAATGATCACCTCAGCATCAACATGCTCAAGTTCGACCCTGCTCCCAGCCGTCACGGCCACAGATTCAGGCATCCCGCCAGTAAACTGCTAGCTCTGATAGACTTGGCGATCCAGCGAGATCACGAGACCATCAACATCGCAGAATTCAATACCCCTGTGGGGTTCAATCAAGCAGATATGGGTGAACTTCTTGGTAACCGAGATCAAGGAGGGCCGCATGGAATGTCCCAGCCCGACTTCCTTCATTAACATAATCCAAGTGTTTCCGTCATTCGGGGATTTGGATGTGATTACAGTTCTAGACACTAGTTAGACGGCGCGCACCTACGGAGACTATTTAGCTCTCGCAAGGAAAGCCCTCATGGAACTAGCTGCTCAAGAGAACCGTCTCTGGGACGGAACCAAGCTCAAAAGACCCACATGGACCAAGCCCTTAAAGCGTCACAAGCAGCTTCAGACAGAAAGCTAGAGGCCACTCTAGACCAGTTCGACCTCAAAGGTTTTGCCCACGGCAACTTCCTGGATTACCGTCTCTTCTCATCCAACCCCCTCTGGCAAGGGAGGGCGGCCAACGATCCCGAAGACCTAGGAGATGGGATGGCACAGCACAAGGAATACCTAGACGAACAGCATGAAGAGTACCAGCGCTTATCTCCCCGAGAAAAGCAAGTTCTCTGTGAAAGTGACAACGAAGACGATGAAACCATTCTCTTCCAAGCCGAGCATGAAGTCAACAAAACTGGAATTCCAAGGGTCCTGGGAGGATGGAGACAGATCATTTCCGTTATCAAACTAAAAGGCCAACTGAGGGAGGAAGGTCTATTCAAAAAGAAAAGAAAGATGGAAATACATCTCCAGCAACTACTCAGGGAGATTCCACAGACTGCGGCATTCGTTTACAGAAACGATCAACTGGGACAGCAGCCAGTTACATGGGCAGATGTTCGAGAAGCCGTGTACTCACCTTTCGACATACCCGCCACTCAGATAAAGCAGAAGGGAAAACTCTCCCTGATGGAAGTTTATCTAGACTGCCGCATACAGTTCAAGGAAGCACTGGCTATTCTCACTTGGGAAGAAACACAGGCGCTAACTCTCGACGTAGGCTCTACTGCGAGAAAGTTGATCTGGTCTAAGAGTGGAGGAAAATTAGAAAACCATGAATATCACCTAACCCAACTCCAGAATACCCTGAGCATGCTCAACAAGAAGGAAAGAGGTGTGATATACCGTGAAGAGATCAAGGAGACAGTTCGCATGAACCAAGAACTCTCTAACCTCCCCCGGAGGGTCAGCAACGCACAGTTCAATCCTGTCAACCACTGCTGTGCACTGACGTTCGAACAGCTGCGGAAAACCATAAACTCCCTCCCCACGGAGTCACCTAAGCCAGTATCCTGGGACAGAATCTGGAACGCTACCGAAGCCCCCGAGAATGCGTCTACAGTCAACGAATTGAGGGAAGACATATGGCCCAATGCTTCGAGGAATCCTCCTCTGACTATGGCTCAGCTCAGAGCGACCTGTTCAAAAGGGACCAAACCTGATGTCAGCGTCCTGACCCGATCGGGTCAAATCCATGCATTACCACCTAAGGCCACTAAAAACCGACGGAGCAAGAACCGCAACCCGGCCTGCCCGAAGATACAAGTTCCGTGAAAGAGGACCCGATCCTCACTCAGCTCAAGTAGACCCAGGCGAACATTTCCCTTTGGTTCCTGCTCACATATTCATATCCTCATAAGCTCAAGCTAGAGGAAAGTCTGGCCCGCACCATGGTCCCCGTGGACGCAACCCCAGATGAAGTACTTCAGATGATCGGCAACATCCACTACGGCAACATTATCACCTTCACAGATTTGAACCTGCCAAAATTTGGGGCTGATCACAATGAGCCGCCCTACATCACAGTCCAGCTGGACGAGCATCGCCTTCCCCGCGTGTTGGTAGACGGAGGTTCCGGAATGAATGTCTTGCCCGCCAAGATGATGGACCTGCTTGACATCAAGCCCACATATCTGAAGCCTTCAGTCCACACTATCAAGGCCTATGACTCCACTTCCCGTACAGTTCTCGGGGTTGCTACTCTAAATATCTAGTTCGGCAAGCGGATGATCACCACCGAATTCCAAGTGTTGGACATACCTATCACTTTCACAGCCATCCTGGGGCGACCCTGGCTGCATCAAATAAATGGCATGGCATCGACCCTTCACCAGTGTATCAAGTTCATGCAAGGCAACGAGCTAACCACAATCTACGACGACAGCGTCACCACCGAGGGGACCAGAACCAACGACATTCCAGTGTTAGAAATCAAGCATGATGACGACATGGCATTAACTGGATTCACCTTGGAGACCTCCAAAATCCATATATGCAACGTGGACCTTCCACTGTTTCAAGACAAAATCCCTCCGGCCATGAAGATGATGAAACTCATTAACTTCATCCCAGGACTGGGGCTCGGCAAACAACACCAAGTCATCGAAGTCAAGGACCACACTACGGTCCAGGGGCTCGGTTATGTGCCAACACCAGCTGATATCAGAGAAAACAAAAGGCTCGCCCGCACCAAGGCAGCAGCCCGCAAAAGGGGAACCTCCAACGGCACACCTAACCTCCAACCTTATAGTTTCGACCTCGCTCATTACTTCACCAAGGGAACCGACAGCAGAACTGAGGGGACCGACAGCGAAACCGACAGCAGAACTGAGGGGACCGAAAGTGGAACTGATGAAGATGAGAAAGAAGCAGGGAAAGTCAGCACAGAGACTACTGAAAGGATAGAAAAGCTAGCAAGGGACCTCAAGCGTTTCAGAGGATTCAAGGCTAATCCGATAAGGGGAGCGTTCCTCGACATCACAACTCTACCTGGACTAATTGCCACCACAGTCCAGCACGAGTACACATTCAAAGGAATCCCAGACATAGAAGAGCAACCGAGGCCACATTCGAGACAGTAACTCCAAAGCAGAAGGAACCAGAATTCATAGAAGACGCTCTCAGTGGACCAGCTCTACAGAGTCTTTTTGAAGAAGTCATGGAGGTGCCAAACCTGATTGACCTGGGCTCCGAAAATAGCATGATTGCCATGATTGGGACAGCAGAAGCCAAGCCTCTCGACCCCCGAACCCTCATCAAGCATCCAACAATGCCACTGAAAAACTGGGTAACTTTCACCGGACCAAGGGCAAGCCAGAAAGAAATGGAAGACAAGCTGGGCCTGCACCCACATCTCCCTAAACCCAATCTCAAACCCTCTGAGTCAGTCCTTGTTAAAGTCCAGTCCTCTGAGTCATCCAACGGCCTTACGCCGGAAGACTATGATAATGTAGCCAACAATGTATTTTCGTCCGCATCTAATGAAAAGTCTGACCTTTCGGAGTATCCCCTCATTGCCACTTTAACAACTGATAAGTTAACAAACAACTTAAAATACGTTAATAATGACTCACTTGATAAAGAAACAGACACATTAAATGAACAATACATTAAAGAAGTTCTCAAGCGTGTAGTAAACCAAGAGGACAACCGGGCCCAAGCTGCCGAAGAGGTTATGACTAAAGTGAACCTGGGGTCAGTGCAAGAGCCTAAAGAGACACAAGTGGGCAGTTTCTTCGCCGATGCAGAAAAGGAAGCCCTGATAAACCTCCTTAAAGAGTATGTTGACGTGTTCGCCTGGTCATATCAGGACATGCCAGGACTTGATCCCTCAATCGTGGAGCACAGAATTCCCCTGGATCCAGAATCCAAGCCTATCAAGCAGAAATTACGCAAGAACAAGCCAGAGTGATCCTTGCAAGTGAAAGAAGAAATTGAGAAAATGCTCCGCGTCGGCTACATCAGAGTAATTGAGTACCCGACCTGGCTCCCCAACATCATGACAGTCACCAAGGCCAATGGAAAGGTCAGATGCTGTGTGGATTTTTGAGATCTCAACAAGGCCAGCCCTAAAGATGATTTCCTACTGCCTAACATCGACATGCTAGTCGACACCACGGAAAACTTCGAAGTAAACTCCTTCGTGGATGGGTTTGCCGGCTACAATCAGATCAAAATGTTCGAGGAAGATCAAGCCAAGACTGCTTTCACCACTCCGTGGGGGACATACTGCTACACGGTCATGCCGTTCGGTTTAAAGAATGCTGGGGCTACTTACCAGCGGGCTGCAACAGCCCTCTTCCATGACATGATTCACAAAGAAATCGATGTGTATGTCGATGACATGATCATCCACTCCAGAGGATCAGACATGCAGCACATGACAGATCTGAGAAAGTTCTTCAACAGACTCAGAAAGCACTCCATGAGATTGAACCCTGCAAAGTGCACCTTCGGCGTCAAGCGAGGCAAGGTACTGGGGTACATGGTTATAGAAAGCGGTATCGAAGCCGATCCCAAGAAAATCAAGGCCATCATCGACATGAATCTGCCACAGACACTGACAGAAGTGAAAAGTTTTATGGAAAGACTTCAGTACATCAGTCGCTTCATCAACCAGTTGACATCTCTCTGCGAGCCAATGTTCAAACTGATGAAGAAGAATGCCGACATCAAATGGGACTCCGAGTGCCAGACAACTTTCGAGAAAATCAATACATACTCGGTGAATCCCCCAATTTTGTGCCCGCCACATGAAGACAAGACACTCCTCCTGTACCTGACAGTGACAGACACGTCAATCGGAGCAATGCTGGCACAAGAACAGAAAGATTCCAAAGTTGAGTATACAATCTACTTCGTAAGCCGAAAGCTTCAGGGAAGTGAACTCAGCTACTCAGCATTAGAGAAAACTTGTACCGCCTTGGTATGGGTAGTCGAGAAACTGAAACACTACATGCAGTCACATTCAGTGCTCCTGGTCTCCAAGATGGACCCCGTCTGATATCTCTTTGACAAGCCATCCCTTTCAATGAGACTAGCCAAGTGGTCATTCTTCCTGGCCGAGTTCGACATTAAGTACATGGTCAGAAAATCAACAAAGGCAGAGTAATGGCAGATCAACTGGCAGACTTCCCAAGCAGTGAACCCAAGGGTCCTGATCCGCAGTTTCCGGGTGATGGAATCTTTTCACTTGACAGCGCAAACCGCTGGCAACTCTTCTTCGATGGGGCAGCCAACAAGAAGGGAAATGGTATTGGAATGCTCCTTGTCGATCCCAAGGGCGAGCACACTCCCATAGCCATCAAACTGAATTTTGAAACAACCAACAATGTAGCATAGTATGAAGCTTGCGCAGCCGGTCTAGAAGCCGCTCTCGAGCGCAACATCTCAGAACTGAAAGTGTACGGAGACTCAGCATTGATCATCAATCAAGAGTCCAACAAATGGAAGACGATAGATTCTGGCCTCCAGAAGTACCACACATGCATGGAGGAGCTCATTGCTCAGTTCAAGGACATCTCTTTCCATTATTTGCCAAGAGACAGGAATCGCTTCGCAGATGCCCTGGCTACCCTAGCATCTCTTGTCGAAATTCCCGGAGAGAAATCAGTAAAGCCCCTTAGAATAGGCAGACAAGAAACACCCGCTTATTGCTGTGAGATCGAAGTTAAAAATGAACCGATCAATGAACCCTGGTACAATCAAATCTACCAGTACCTCCAAAATGGAGAAGCTTTCTTCACAAATGAAGATTGAAAATACAAAGAAGGGATCAAAGCCAAAAACATGATGGCACTAAAACGCCTGGCATTCCATTTCGTCATTCTGGGGGGTATGTTGTACAAGAAGCGCCACCAATGGCCACTCCTTCAGTGTGTAAATAAAGAAAAAGCCAGCGAGCTAATGAACGAAGTTCATAACGGAACCTGTGGTCCGCACATAAACGCCAGAGCATTGACACAGATCATCCTCCGTATGGGATACTATTGGGTATCAATGGAAATAGACTGTATCCAGTTTGTCAGAAGCTGCGACAAATGTCAACGGTTCTCCAACCTCAGTCACATTCCTCCTCACGAACTCTATTGCATGACTACACCATGGCTTTTCACCATATGGGGAATCGACGTCATCGGCAAAATCACTCCACCAGGGAGCAATGGTCACGAGTTCATACTAGTCGCAGTCGACTACTTCACCAAATGGATAGAAGCCAGATCATACAAGGTACTGAATTCTAAGAAAGTGGCCGAGTTCATCAAAGAGAACATCATGTGCCGATACGGAGTGCCCAACGAGATCATATCCGACAATGAGACCCACTTCGAAGGAGATTGTGACCAACTGCTGACCGAATTCAGAGTCACATGCCATAAGTCTTCTCCCTACAAACCACAGACTAATGGTGCAGTAGAGGCAGCAAATAAGACTCTCGCAATGTTAATCAGAAAGATGACCGTCAGAGGTCGGGATTGGCCCGAGAAGCTACATCTAGCCCTCTGGGGATACAGAACATCAGTCAGAACCGCCACAGGGGAGACTCCTTTCGCACTTACATACGAAAGGGAAGCGATGTTACCGGTTGAATTAGAAATTCCATCCCTCTTAGTCCTCTTTGAAAATGGGATCAATGAAGTCAAATGGCTACAGAGCCGTCACGACGAACTTGCTCTACTCGACGAGCGCAGATTGAAAGCCATGGAGCACACTCGTGCCTACCAAAGCAGAATGGCCCGAGCATTTGATAAGAAAGTCAAGGTCCGAGACATCAGAGAAGGCGACTTGGTGCTAAAGGAAAAGCCTCCTATGCAGACCAATCCCCTCGAAAATTGGGATCCTACCTGGATAGGCCCGTTCGTGGTACAAAGAATCTTCTCCGGAGGAGCCATGAAGTTAGCAGATTTGGACGGGAACCCTTTCGTTAACCCCGTGAACGGAAGCAAGCTCCGTAGATACTTCGTTTGAGGAAGAGCACAAGTCAACTCTCCTTCCCCATACACCACCCCTCAGTAAAATTAAAGTTCTAAAAGATTAATACCCAACTAGATACATTCCCGATAATGATCCAGGTAAAAAACAGGGCCACACTTCTTTTGTCTTTGTTTTTCTCAAATATCACCTAAAGTGTCGAACTACGGTGACCTGAGCCCCTTAGTCCAATTGTAAAAGGGGAACATAGGCATCCATCATTGGCTCGGTCTCAAAAACAAAAAAAAAAACAAAAACAAATAAGCATCAATTGCTTGTGTTTCGAAAAACTCTTTTCAATTAACCTACAAGTTCATAACGGTTAAAACAATCTTTGATGAGTTCAAACGGTCAACTCTTGACTCGCTACACGCTAGCAAAACTACAATAAAACATTAATCAATTAATGTGTCTGTGTGATGATGTGTCGCCATTTCGCGGGAAAAAATTCGATTTTTGCGTTTCTTTGAAAAAACCAAATAAAACCCGGAAAAAGAACGGAGTCGCCACGCCATTTTTGTTTTAAGGTCCAAAACTTTGAAAAATACTCGAGATTAGAGATTTGGGTTCGGAGGTCATGTTACACGCCGGGAAGGACGTTAGTGTGCACCCGGAATGCCTCGTAAAACGAGTCTTCCAAGCTGAAAATCATTTGTGTGTGTGTGTGTGTGTGTGTGTTTTGGCCAAGATAAGTTGAAACTCAGAAAAGTAAAAATTGGGATGTCTTTTTAAGACTTTAAAATGATCCCATGAATTTTTGGAAGATTTTTGGGTTGAGATTTGGTACTCAAAAGACCTTTTGAAGTTGAGAGTCACTTCTGCCAGAATGAAAAAGGCAGTGGACCTTTGATTTTGAAATGGATTCAAGGGCCTTAAAACTTCATAATATGGATAAACTCAGAGAATGAAAGTTGTTCCAGACACCTTAAATAAGATTTGTGCCGAAGGAAATTTCCATTTTGGAGAAGATTTGATGGTTCAAAACCTTCTGGAAATCTCAGATATGAGATCTGGATTCCCAGAAGCTGATGAACTGGCCTCTAAAAGAAAATTTTAAAATAGGAGTTTTACTCACCCAAAAAATAAAGTAAAAATATGTATGGAAATATCTGGATGTTGGCTACAAAAAGTGTTTTGTAGTCAACACCAAATTCCAAGTTTATCTGTGTCCAAAAATTAAGACAATGGACTGGGGTCTTGGAAAATTGCTACTGGACAGCAACTTCTCAAGAGAGAAAATATGATTTTAAAGGGGATTTTTGCATCCATGCTTGTCCCCATTTCCCTAGGTTTTGGTTAGTGATCACTTGACATTTTAGTGGTGAATCATCTATACCAAACCATCCTTGGGGTACATTAGGACTAAGCACTTCATTTGCTTGGGAAGGGGAATTTTATCCTTTGAAATCAAGATTTGGTGCTTGAAAATGGTTTTTAGGGTTTTGAAAATGTGTTTTCTTTGCAAGAAAGTAAGAACACTTTGAAAATAATGTAGATCTTTGTAGAAGATCATCCATGGAGATGAACTTCCATGGTGATCTTCTTGGATCTTAAGACAAGAAGATGAATGAACTACATTTTGTAGTTTAAAAATGCATGCATGGATGAGAGATTTAGGGTAAGAAGAGGGAGGTTATACCTATCTTCTTTGTGCTTTGTGTTTGAAGGCTTGAATGCAAGAGTGTTTGGGTTTGATTTGAGTGAGTGAAAGTTGGGAAGATTCAAGAGAAAAAGGTGACAATTCTTATAGAATTCTCACTGTTTTCTCGAGTATATTCGCCAAATACTGTGAATTGTGTTCTTGGTCCTCCTTTATTTTTGTGACTGGAGGGCTCAATTTATAGCCCTCTGAAAAATACAATCCCATCCGCGCGGATAGGACCTGCAGCGTGCACTGTTCATTAAATGCTGCTCCAGGCTTTGGACACAAGGAATAATCTTTTTTAAAATTCAAATTAACCAGCCAGATTTTGTTTCCAGCCATTTCTTTTTTTGGTTTTTCTTATTTCTTTTGCTTTTTTGATTCCTTTCCTTGGTTTATCTTTTTTTGGCAATCCCTAATCTATCCTTACTTGGTTAAAAATGTTAGGAATGTTAGGAAATGTTAGAAATGTTATAACTTTCGTTAATTTTCTAACAAAAATACTAACAAGCTCAAATTGGAGTACTTACAGTCTGCAATGACAGTGGGTGGATACTCCGAACAACAAGGTCAACCTAGTCTCCCGTACTGGGTCCTTCATCCTTCTTCCCCTTCCTTTTCCCGTGGCGAGTATTCTTCACCTTCACAGGGAATATTCCCGCAGTCCTTCTACCTGGCTCAGGGACCCTTCCCGACGCCTCCGTCAAACCGGCAGTTGCCAACGCAGCCCTTTCCCTAGCTCTATCTTGAGCTGCCTCTCTTCGAGCCATCATGACCGTGCTTTGATCAGCCTCCCGACAAGCATTGGCCTCATAGTCAGCCATGTCATCCCCAGTACGATTCTGAGGGTTAGCCCCTGCTTCGGCCCTCCTCAAAGTCGAGCCGTCAGGGTAATCAAGACCCAACAGCTCACTCCTTCTCCACAATATGGCCATCTGTGTCTCTCCCATACACTCTTCGTACCAGTTCAGATACTGCGTAGACAGAATAATGACCCATCTCCGGTGAAAGAGAACCTTGGCAGGAAAGGACGTGTATTGCCACAACCGCGTGAGAAGCAATAGCGTCGAAGGATCTTCCATCAGCAGAGATACCACCTCAAAGGCAGCAGCATGACCCAAACCCGTCAATGGCACCTGCTCCAGCCCGTACTGTCGCAGCACCAAGGATGGAATGTAGAAAGCAGTCTGGGACAACCCCGGTACTCTGACAACTAGAAGACCCTCCTGAGCGGTCCGACAAGTTTGTAGCTTCCAATGAGGAACCCACCATTGCAAGTGATGCGTGCGGAGTCTGGCCATCCAGAGCTCCAGTTCAGCCTGATCGCCCCCTATCACTAGAGGACGTCGAGAAAAGGATCAAGGGTCACAAGACACTGACACCTCGGGCACCATCTGTAATCGCTCCCTCAACCACATAGTGAGCATAGCGGGACTCCCTCCCCACATGTATCGGCTGCCGGTCGCCATCCGACCTATTCCCAGGAACGTCTCGCTCAGGATTAAAGGCACGATGTCTCCCCCGTTCCGACACTGCCTCACCAGGTCCAGTACACTGTGATGGCACACACCCAAGGACGTGAACGTGAACAAAGTAGCAATTGAGCACAAAGCAAAAGCGTCCCATGTGAAAATGCTCCCCTCAACACCGGCAAATTTATCGGGCAGCCCCGAAATGTCGACATAGTCTGTGTTCAATAATAGCATCCCGTATGCTTCTTCAGCTGAGATACCAAGCAGAGACACTAACTTGTTAACAGTGGCCACGCTACCCGTCAAGGGAAGAACTAGCTGTTCCGTCTCAGGTCCTCCTAAAATGGCCCAGAAATCTTCAAACGTGGGAGTAATCTCGTTGTACGAAAAGCTGTACACGTGCCTCCGTATGTCCCAGAAGCGAGCCGCAGCTCTCAAAAGATCCCAATCCGGCATGAGCTCCTTCAAAGCCCAAATGGATTTCATCCCGTAACAACCCTCGAAAAAACCCTTGCTTTGCTTCGTGTGGTGTCGTACCCACGACTGGAAATTGTCCAAGTATCGCTCTTGCATCTGAGACGATAGCCTAGGAAATGGAGCCATGACAAGAGCAAAGAATACCTTCAAGAATTTAAGAGAGAAATGCAGTGTTTGATCAGAAGCAAACGTGCTGTTTTCACAATTGCAAAAACTGAACTGCAATTTAAAAGAATTTGGAAATTGAATCCAAGCCCGATCGGACTGTTTTTCAAGTTGACTGGGTCAACTCTGCAGCCAGCTGCTTCAATTTGGAAACATTTCCAAACCATATCCTGTTCAAGCCTCATTGAAACTTTGTGCACCCATAGTTTCAATCAACCACTGCCAACACCACTTCCGCCCCGGGCTCGTGCAACAATGCAATTAATTAAATAACAGTACATATAGGCATAAATTTTGACCAGTTCGAATTTTTGTGCATGTTTCATATTTATTTATTTTTTTATCAACCTACTTGCTTATTTGCCAAAAATAAAAGATGGTAATCACTAAATAAATGTGCAAAATACAAAGTTACGCCTCAAAGGCCCTTTTCAAGTACAAGTCAAATTGTTTGGACAATACACACATTTTGTCTAAAAACAAAACAAAAGAGGACTACTCAGAGTCCTGCTCGTCATTCGAGCACTCGAAGTACTGCCCCGCAGTAGCCGAATCCACCGAGGACAGGTAATCTCCACATTCCTCCAGGCGAAAATACGAGAATGGCCGCCTCCGCGCATGTGACACCGAGGACTCTCCCTGTTCGTGCCCCGAGAACGAAGAGTGACGAGCTCCGAACCCCGCCGTCTCACCAGAGAACTGGCCGAATCCCTGCGTAAAGTCTGCCCCACCAGCCGTGGAGGCAGACAAATCTCTCACTGCAGATGGCCTAGATGGCCTCGGCTCATGCACAGCCGCACTCCTCCGGGAATTACACCGCAGGAACTCCACGAGTCTCCTGGCATAGTTGGCCCACCCGTCCAAATGTCTCACGGCCTGGTTGTACGTACGGCCAGACACCTGCAAATCAAGAAAGTCGTCAAAAGACAAACAGACAGCACAGATGCAACATTTGCAGAATGCTACAATCTAGTACAGAAAATTAATGCACTCACCATAGCATTGGGGTCCACTCTGTACCGAGGCCTCGTCTCCTCCGGAATAAGGATCACCAATCGCCGACGAGAATCATCCAGCCCCTCATACGCCAACCGAGTGCGAGGGAGCGGGTAGTCCCGGGGATATCCAGGACCCTTGCCCTCCCTGTGAAGCACCTGCGGGCTCCTCAGTCTCGTCCTCACGAAGATGTCATAGTCGGCACCCTCTATGATAAACTCGGTATAGAACACGCCCTGTCTATACCGCTCCAGATCCTCCATCAGTATCAACAAAGGATGCTGCATGTGGGAGGTGGGTCCATCGACACCATAGGAAGGGACCCTGGACCATGCTGTTAGGTTACCCTCTCCCCTAGATACATCGCGTCACAATGAAGCCCCACCAGCAGCTTTCGCCGACGTGTGACCTCCCTAGCAGCCTGGACCACAAAAGCGTCAATCTGGTTCCACCAAGTCAGCTGGCTCCGCCCGAAAAACACTCGGCTCATGGCCAGAGACACCTCCTCGTAAGTCAGCCGAGTACCCTCCCTGGACGTCGCCGGCTTCTTTGCCTCCTTCTGCCAAATCAACATGGCAGGGAATAAGGACTCATACGCCTCTTTGGTCTCCCACCTCTGCGGGTGGAACACCTCCAAAACCCACACCTGTCAAGCACATGGAAAGTTATGTTAGCTACAGAGCAGATACATACGAGTACAAAATGAGACAAGGAAGAGAAAAAGACGGGAACTTACATCTAAAGCAAACGAAAAGCAGCATAAGGTGTTCTCATCTCCCCGCGAGAACCTATCTAAGGTATGGTAGAGCTCGGTCAGTCCAGCCTCTCCCCATGCGAACCCTCCCACGGCAACCAGATCAGTCAGCGAGCCAAGCAGAGGGAAGTTACATGATGTGTCAGAAGTAGGAAACAGGGTCGCTGACAAGGCAAACCACAAGAACCCTCGAGCCAGATGCTCTGCGGTCATCCTCGGAGACTGTTCGGTCGAAACCTAACGGTTTATTTAATTTCGCAAGCGCACGGGCTATTGTAATATAGCGGGTGCAAGTACGGGTCGATCCCACAGAGACAGGGTTTACTAGGGAATATTTTTTGTCTTTAGAAAGTAATAGAATAGATTGGGGGGAGATAAAATTTTGTTTTTAGAAAAATAAAGAGAACATAAACAGAAAGTACTTTGATTAAATTCTTATAAAACGAAGCATTCTCGGGATTGGAAATCATACACATAATCTTATTCATCAAATCGTCATTGTCTTAGAGATAAAAGGTTTTCATAAAAAGCAAGGATGGTATGTTAAGCCTACGCTACTTCGGGCTAAGACAGTAGCGTTTGTATTCTTCACTAATAATGTCCTAACTGTTTGAGATTTCCGTTTACGTTATCCCCGCCCTGTCACAAACGGGCGTTCCGGCTTATCTCTAGCTGACCATAATTAGTAAGAATCCATTAGGGACGAGAGTCAACATACTTTCCATTAAAGGAACATCCCTAGGCCATTGAACTACTCTCGTGATCAATGAAACCTAGTTTCTTTATATGGTTCCGTCAATCGAGATTCTCCGCTAGGTACTTCTCTCAATTGACTGAATCATACAAATTGGACATCTCCAAAATGTAAGGCATTTAGAGAATAATATAAAGAAATTGTTTAGATGAAGGAAGAAGACAAGACTTAAACATTTTTAGATGATGAATAAGTATGCTTTTGAGTTTCCAACCTGTAAGTACCCAAATCCGGATCGTCCAAATCCGTCAGAAAGTTAACCGAAATCCGTTAACTGGCCCGCTTCAGGTTAACCGGAACTCGTTAAACTCCCCGTTGCTGTGCCAACGAGACGTCCCAGGACTGCCCCGTGCATCCCGACGTCGAACCGTACTTAGCACGTGTCATCTCATGTAAAAGTATGGCTTTCCCTGAAAAACGCATTTTCCGGCACTTTCCGGGGGCGTTTCGGACATTTCCCGGACTGTTATTTTAAAAAACGGACAAAACCGGGACCGGGGGACAAAATCCCACATGGCTGGTGACTCAGAGGGGCACGTGGCAGCCATGCCACCTCCCTCTAGTCACCCTTCAATCAAATTCAAAGGGAAAAGACCAAAATACCCCTGATTTGCAAGCCTAGTCCGGCCGGACTCCCTGTGCACTTTTCGTGAAATTGCCAGCAAGTCCCCCAGATTTCCAAAATACCCAAAAACCCCCTGGATTCAGTCCAAGTCCGTCCGGACTCCTACTGCAATTTTCACCCTATAAATAGAAGTTGCTGTCAAAGGCAAAGGGACAGAAAATTTACCCCAAAAAATTCACTACCCCACGGCCTAAGCTGTTTTCACCCCTCCCGAGCTCCCGAGCTCCCGTTCTGTCTCGATTCAATCTTCGTATTTCGGTCAAATACGCCCCTTACAACTTCGAAACAACCTTTCGAATCACTTTTCGTGTCCCGTACACACCTCCCGAGCCAAAGGAGTCGACCCTAGCCATAGGTATAACTCCCTCTCTCTAAATCTCCCGTTCCGTCTCGATTTACGCGCCAGTCGCTATAACCGTTTCGAACGTCGTTATCGAAATGTAGACGCCTCCGTCTAACGGGGTCTGATACGTTTTAGCCCCTCGATCCTCTTCTCTTTCCGTAAGAGAAGTAATCACGGGTTAAAACGGCGTTTCGACCCCGTTCCGTTTACTTTTTATGTCATTTACCATTCCGGATCGATCGATCCGTTGATCGTCATTTACAATTCCGAGCCGTTTGGCCTCGTTGATCGTCATTTACAATTCCGAGCCGTTTGGCCTCGTTGATCGTCATTTACAATTCCGAGCCGTTTGGCCTCGTTGATCGTCATTTACGAATCTGGATCGTTTGATTCCGTTGATACCGCACTTTAAATACTGTCATTTACAAAGTCCGATCCGTTTGGATCGTGATAGTATTTACTTTTCAAAGTCCGAGTCGCAACCCGATTCGTTGATCGCATGTCATTTAATAGGCATTTTTCCCGTAAAAATCGTTAATAATGTAATGCCCAGTTCAAAACCGGAGTTCGTCCGTTGAACTCTCTTTCAAAACGCGCGAAATGACGTTCGGCCTCCTAACGCTCATCTTCAAACTCAAAGCCGCCATTTGACACTTAAAATCATTTAATACGCATTTTTCCCGTAAAAATCGTTAACAATGACTCGCACGGTTCAAAATCGACGTTTGCCACGCAAACACTCCTTTCAAACTCCAAACTGACGTTTGCCACGCAAATGCTCATTTCTATCTCAAACCGACGTTTGTCATTCAAACGCTCGTCTTTTCAAAAGTCACCTAATCAACGTTTGTCATTCAAACCAAGATTAAGCTTGTCATTCAAGCCCCCATTTCAAAAAAAAACACACACACACACACACGATTTCGAGAAAGGTAGAAAGACTCGTCATGCGAGGCATTTCGGGCGATCTCGTAATACTCTACCCGAAACGTAACTTGACCTCCGAACCTAACAATCTCTGGTACAAAAAACTTTTACTCGTTTTCTTGCCAATAAAAATGATCCCTTTTTTCAAAGCATTTTCCTAAGTTTTTGCTACCAATAAAAACGACACCTTTTCACAATAGCCGTTTCTCAACGTTTGGGCTCAAAATACAAAAACCGCGTGGTGACTCCTCATTTTGTTCCTTCCCATGAAGCGAGGTCTCAGACACCAACCCCTCCGCGAAAGACAACCGCCTTTTCCGCGCCCCCCATCCCGCGCGCGAAAAGATCGGGTAATTTCAGTTGGCGACTCCGCTGGGGAAAAGATACTTTTTTCAAAACTGCCGATGTTTTCTAAAAAGCCTTCTGTGGGTCAAACTTTCGTTTACCCCTCCTCGTTTTCGTGTGTGTGAGTTCCTTTAAACCTCGAACGGTTTTTGTTTCAAAGGCATTACATTGTCAACTTTTCAAAATCTTACCATGTTTGTGCATCCCCATTCATGTTTGATTTTCATTGTTGTCTTTTGAACTGTGCATCATAAATTCTTTAAGACACATTCTGAAAAATCTCTGTTTTACTCAGAAAAAGAATTTTAGTGACCGCACACTACACGTGCACTTGCTGCCTCGGTACACTGCACACTACAACCCCTAACCCGGGATGGCCTTATCAGTTGCACTCCGATTGGCCTGCCAGATGCCTTTCAGGGGCGCACGGGGTCGTCCCAAACATCCCATCCTAGCCCGTGTAAGCCATGCACTCTTTGTGTCACACTTTGTCCAAGACCCCGGTTGGTTTTTGGCTTAGCTCGTGTCATAAAGCCTAAGTGTATGTTTTTCACGCCGGGCCCCGCTCCGAGTCAAGCTCGAGAGTTTGAGACCGAAGGTCGTTCCCGACCGAAGTCTTGAGCTTTCGGCCTTGACTTTGACGCGGAGCTCGCGAAAAATATACCCAGAAGGTTGATGTGACGCCGTGTCACCAAACCTCGCCGTATGTATCGTACCAGCCACAACTTGGCCAACGCTAAAAAGCTAAGGTCTCTCGCACAAGCGAGTCAGGAGAGGTCATGCCCAAATTTTGGCACGATCCCCGCCTTAACTTAAGGACGTTGACTTCAACCGTGGCCCGTACGTCACACACGTTGAAAGTTTGCGTGATCAGCTAGCCTTAAGTTCACTTTTTCCTTTGTCGGTGGAACTCGCTTGCCTTATCAGACCTCGCTCGGGATAGTCCGTCACGAGAAAGATGATCTACAATGGAAACGAGGGGCTTATAAGCGTAGTGACGAGATCCACTGATTAGAGCTCTAGGATTAGTTGCGAAAAAGAAGACACGCTCTTTTCCAACCAATTAGGACTCACGAGAAAACATGCTTTAAGTAAACATTAATCGGTAGCGCACATTGCACAAGCCCGAAAACCTTGAGCCAAATCCCCTTTTCGAAGCCTAAACCCTTCCTTTCGTTCCTGCGGCGAGCGAGAAAGTGGTTCGGATTTCCGGGTCGGCGCCTTGCCGGGATCACGGTAACGGCGGCGTCGAGCGGTTCTTCGGTTCCCTCGGTTCCCTCGGCCCGAATTTCCGACATGTCTAGCTCACGAGAAATCGTGACGGGGAAGGACCCCCGCCACCGGTAACGAGATATGACATTGGAAGAAGCCATCCGGGCTTGTGAGGTTCACTGAGGCGAAAAGAAAATCGGCGGAATTTCGTGGTACGGCTTACGAATGAGCGTGGTATAGCGGCTATCCCGGTCGAGACGGTACTTTTGTCCTAGTCGAGGATGACGATTCCCGAAACCAGGTTCACCAAACCTTCAATCGGGTTCCTCCCCGCCAACTTACGGGATACCTTCCAACGAAGGAAGCAGTAGGCCTAGGCTCCATGTTGCCACCTCTCGGGGCAACTCCTGTCAATTTTGGTCGGCCCGGTGCTACGCCCGTCACTCAATATCACCGGCGCACCGTTGGACCATCTCGAGGATGCCAATATCCCTCAATACCCTCCGGGTTCGTCCCGTTGCCTATACACGAATCCCTAAACATCGGGGACAAACCCCGTACGATTCGAAAAAGGCTCCGTATATTCTCATATACCAAGCCTTCCACCTCCAATCACTACGTACCGCTCACGTGGTAGCACCGGCGCCGAGCCTCACAGTCCACCTTGGACCCAACCTTAGCCTGGATGGTCGAGCGGATGAAAGACACAGAAAGCCACCATGAGCGGCTCAAGCAGGAAACGCTCAAATCCGCGAGATCCGGGAATGGTCACGCCTCTCCTGCCAAGTTCGAGAATGCCGGAGATGGACCGATTCGATGGAACCGAATGTCCTCAAACGCACGTCGACACCTACGTTCTCGGCATGAGAGCAAAAGGAGCAACCCTCCGGCAAATGGCCGACCACTTTCGGCATACGCTCAAAAGTTCGGCGTTACGATGGTTTACGAGGGTCAAGCTGCGGATCGCCACACAGGGAACGGATCGGTAACATCTTCTGGAGCGGTACGAGATCCAACTTAGAGTGGGAAACAAGTCGCGAGGACTTAATCACCCGAGCGAAAGTGGATGAAAGTGTTGGGGAATTCTACAAGAGATGGAGTGGAAACTCTCCGAGATCATGGAGCCACTCTCCAAAGACGAACAGATGCGGATCTTCAAGTCTGCTTAAGACCGTCCATCGAAATCTCATCGGTCACAATTTCTTCCCGGATCTCGGGCCATGGTCAATGCCGGCTCACGGTTCGAGAAGGATCTCAAGGAAAAGTTGGCTCTTGCACGGCCATACAGAATACCGCTCAGCGGTTGCATTCAATCCCGCACCGGCCCCGGCAAAGGGAAAGATACGTCCGTCAACTACGTCCATCGGGGACAACGGTCGGGTAACGAAACCCAGTCCCACAAAGCAACGGTTCTACTCGAAGCGGCTGTCGTACACTTCGACAAGTTGGACATGCCACCGAGCAAGATGCTAGAAGGGTTAATCAAGGAGGGTCTCCTTAAGCCCGTTGCCAATTATAAACCCAAAATTCCCGTAGCTAATGCGGACAAGAGCAAATCTTTGCGCCTTCCATCGGTATCACGGCCATACCACCGACAATTGTTTGGGGTTACGATACGAAATCCAGAACTTGATAGAAGATGGCAAGTTAGAGCGCCCCGTGGGCCCAATCTGATCGGGAATCCCTTTCCAGAACAATAACGGCGTGAATTCCATTGAGTGGGTGCCCGGGAAGAGTGCCGCAGAACCGGTTTCTCGCCTCTTTCGGTGAATCCTCCTCTAATGTCCACATCGGCTACGATGTTTGCGGCACTCACTTTGCACAGAGTACGAGTCTCGAGAAAGCTGTCCGGAGCAATCCTCCGAGAAAACAAAAGAAGAAATCCTCTCAACGACAGGCGAGAGAAAGATACGAAATTTGGAGATACCGGTGTAGGTACACTTGGAGAACCCTCGGGAGGTTCGACTACTACGTCTTGTACTCCGGCCGGTCCTCTTTGCCTCCGGGCCATGCGGCTTTAGAGCCTACGGGGGTGGGAAAGCCGAAAAGTCCCGCTCAAACCGAATTCGGGCCACGGGACCTTTGGAATACCTCGGATCTTGGTAATCTTGCGCCGGTCGAAGCCCGATCCTCAGCGGGATCGGCCAAGATTCAATTTGTCCGGCTTAGAGCTCGGACCGGTAAAGGAAGATCAAGGTCGGCTTGGCAATCGCACTCGATCAATGTGCTAACCAAGGGCGGCAACCGCCGCGGGCGGCCTCAACACGCTCACGAGGTTCCAGTGAAAGGCTTTACCTCGCAAGAGGAAGACAGGAAACGGATGGGCTGGATGACTCTCCTTCTACGGATAGAGACGAGATCTACGACTCCCGTCGTATGGCGGCATGATCACGTTACGTGACGAAGACTTACCGAGACGCCTCGGGGCACAACGAAGCTCGTACATCACTCTCAAACTCAACACCATATCACTCCTGGAGTATTGGTAGATAACGGGTCAGCCGTTAAAGTCCTCCCTCTCGGCATGATGCGAGCTCTCGCATCCATGAAAGCCACTGATTCCGTCGGCTCGGACTATTAAGGCCTACGACAACTCGCCTCGTCCCATCACGGGGACGGTGACTCTGGAACTCGGTTCGAAACCCAAATGGTGCCGGCAAAATTCCACGTGATGGACATTCCATCCGAGTTCACAACTCTTTTGGGACGCCCTTGGCTACACCACATGAAAGCCATAGCTTCCACTCTCCATCAGTGCGTCAAGTTCATTAACCGGCAGGGAGATCTTGAAGTCATCCGAGGGGATAGTTTCCTCATAGGAAACGAAGCCGAGACAGTGGCAGCGTGTCCGCACTCGAGGCACCGGGGTTACCTCCTTCGAATCAACGAAGGGACTACGGGGGCAAATCTCATCAGAATCCCTCGAGTCGGAGATGCCAACTATGTAAACGTACTCGGCGGGCGGACCACAGAGCGATCCGATACATCAAGTTCAGCTGTCGTTTCCAACATTTGGAGCGGGTGGAAGGAAACGCTGAACATCGCCATGATGAGGGCACGTAAACCCCCAGTCTCCAATCGGAGATTCGTCAGCATTCTCCAAACAAACTCTCTGGCCCCGCCAGGCGAAGAGGTTTTTGTGATAAAGGTCAACAAGCACCGTCATTCTCGTGATGAATGCATGGAAGTTGTATGGGATGTCCTCCACGAGGAACTACCCACTGCACCCCTCTTCTCCAACGAAGAGCATGATGTTTTCCTAGCTGCTCCAGCAACGCAACCGGACGCAATACGTCCCTACGTTTGGATTGAACGGTCAGATGACGATGAATCTGGACTCTCCGGAGTCGAAGATGCGGCAGACCTCTGCATTCACATGCTCAGTTTTGAGGACGGAACTCCTTCCGATCAGGTCACCTACGACCAAGGTTCCAATACCATGGAAATTGTCAAGCTCAATGTCCAGTACAGGCAGCTATTCGATAATTGGAAGCACGTGATTCACGCAACGAGGAATCCCTCGATCAAGTGAATGACGACGACTTCGTCAATATCATCTATTCCGGATATCTGATGAAGCCAAGGATCCCGTCCTTGTTATCAAGTGCAACACTAAGGTCACCCTCGATGGCTTTGCTCATGGTAAACGAGGCATTGGCCAAGCGAGCTCGAGCTCATCACTACTTCCGAGTACCGGCCCGGTGGCAACGGCCCGTGCCGTCGGTCAAGCTTATACCCTCAGCGCCGCGAGGCCGAGGGCAACGGCGAAGGAGACCAAGCTCCTCACCTGCTACTGAGTCGGATCAACCTCGGGAACGCTTAGGCGGCCACCCGAAAACATACGTGAAAGTCTTCCCCTTGAGCGAGTCGGCCTTCAGGCATAGGAAATGACCACCTCGGCATCAACATGCTCCGGTTCGATTCTACTCCCGGCCGTCACGGCCCGGATTCGAACATCACGCGATCATTGCTAGCTTTGATAGACTTGGCGATCGAGCGAGATCACGAGACCGTCAACATTGCGAGAATTCAATACCCCGTGGGGGTCAATCAAGCGAGATATGGGCAAACTTCTTGGTGATCGAGATCAAGGAAGGCCGCATGGAATGTCCCGATCCGACTTCCTTCGTCAATGTAATCCAAGTGTTCCCGCCATTCGGCGATTTGAATGTAATCACGGTTACGGACACTAGCCGGGCGATGCGCGCCTACGGAGGCTGCCTAGGTCTCGCAAGGAAAGCCCTCATGGAACAAGCCGCTCAAGAAAGTCGTCTTTGGGACGAAGACCAAGCTCGAAAGACCTACGGGGACCAAGCCCTTAAAGTGTCACGGGCGGCTTCGGACGAGAAAGCTAGAGGCCACTCTAGACCGGTTCGACCTCAAGAGTTTTGCTCATGGCAACTTCACGACTACCGTCTGTTCTCATCCAACCCCCTGCACCGAGCAAGGGTGGTCAGCGGTCCCGATGACCTAGGAGATGGAACGACACGGCGGAGAACGAATCCCGGCGCTTACCTTCCCGAGGAAAGCAAGTTCTCTGTGAAAGCGACGATGAAGACGATGAAACCATTCTTTTCCAAGCCGGGCATGAAGTCAACAAAACCGGACTCCCGAGGGTCTGGGAGGATGGGAATGGATCATTGCCGCACTCAAATTGAAAGGCCAACTCGGGGAGGAAGGTCTATTTAAAAACAAGAGGAGGATGGAGATTCGTCTTGAGCAACTACTCGGGAAATTCCACGGTCTACGGCATTCGTTTACGAAACGATCAGCCCAGGACGGCAACCGGTCCACATGGGCCGATGTTCGGGAAGCCGTGTACTCACCTTCCAGAGCATACCGCGACTCGAGATAAAGCGAGAGGAGAAAACTCTCCCGATGGAGGTTTACCTAGGCGCCGCACGCAGTTCAAAGAAGCCTTGGCTATTCTCACATGGGAAGAAACGTAGGCACTCACTCTCGATGCGAGCTCATTGCAAGAAGGTTGATACAGGCTCGAGAGCGGAGGAAAACTAGCAAACCATGAGTATCGCCGGACCCAACTCCGAATGCCACAGTATGCTCGGCAAGAAGGAAAGGAACGCGATATACCGTGAAGAGATCAAGGAGACCGTTCGCTTAAGTCGAGAACTCTCCAACCTCCCGGAGGGTCGGCCAACGCACGGTTCGGTTCGAGGCAACCCTTTGTTGTGCGCGACATTCGAACAAGCTGCGTCAAGCTGTGGGCTACCTCCCGCGAGAGGCATCCAAGCCGGTATCTGGGGACGAGAATCCGTCAAGTGCCGAAGCTCAGGGAATTCATCCACGATCAATGAGTTGAGGAAGACATATGGCCCTATGCTACGAGGAATCCTCCTCTAACTATGGCTCAACTCGGAGCGGCTGTTCGAAGGGACCAAACTGATGTCGGCGTTCTAACCCGATCGGGTCAAATCCATGCATTACCACCTAAGGCCACCAAAAAGCCGACGGAGCGAGTGCAATCCGGCCGGCCCGAAGACGCAAATTCCTTGAAAGAGGACCCGATCCTCACTCGGCTCAAGCGGACTCGGGCGAACATTTCCCTTTGGTCTCTGCTCACCTCCTCTTATCCTCACAAGCTCAAGCTAGAGGAAAGCTGGCTCGTACCATGGTCCCAGTGGGCGCTTGACCCCGAGATGAAGTCATTGAATGATCGGCAACATCCACTATGGCAACATTATCACCTTCACAGATTTGGACCTTCCAAAATTTGGGGGCGATCACAACGAGCCGCTCTACATCACGGTCCAGTGGACGAGCGTCGCCTTCCGCGTGTTGGTAGACGGAGGTTCGGAATGAATGTCTTGCCCGCCAAGATGATGGACTGCTTGACATCAAGCCCGCGAGATCTTAAGCCTTCGAGTCCACCTTTGTCGAAGGCCTATGACTCTACTTCCGTACGGTTCTCGGGGTTGCTACTCTCAACATACGGTTCGTGGCGGGTGATCCCATTTGAATTCCAAGTGTTGGATATTCCAATCACTTTCACGGCCATCTGGGCGTCACGGCTGCATCAAATCAATGGCGTGGCATCCACCCTTCACCGGTGCCTCAAGTTCATGCAAGGCAACGAGCTAACCACGATCTACGGCGACGGTGTCACCACCGAGGGGACCGGCACCAACGACATTCCGGTATTGGAAATCAAGCATAATGACGACATGCCATTAGCTTGGATTCACTCTGGAGACCTCCAAGATCCAAATATGCAACGTGGACCTTCCAGCTGTCTCACGATCAGATTCCTCCCGCCATGAGGATGATGAAACTCATGAACTTCATCCCGGGGCGGGGCTCGGCAAAAAGGCTGCAAGGCCAACACCAAGTTATTGAAGTCAAGGACCACACCACGGTCCGGGGGCTTGGCTACGTGCCAACACCGGTGACATCAAGGAAGACAAAAGGCTCGCCCGCACCAAGGCGACGGCCCGCAAAGGGGAACCTCAGACGGCACACCCAATCTCAGACCTTACGGCTTTGACCTCGCTCATTACTTCACCAGGGAACCGCAGCGGGCGAGGGGACCAACAAGGGAACAAGCAGCGGGCGAGGGATCGGCAGCGGAACCGACCAGGCGAGCGAGGGGACCGACGGTGGAGCCCGATGAAGATGAGAAAGAAGCGGGGATAGTCGGCACCAAGACTACGGGAAGAATGGAACGGCTAGCACGGGACCTCAGCGTTTCGAGAGGACTCAAAGCTAATCCGATAAGGGGAGCGTTCCTCGACATCACGGCTCTACTGGACCAAGCTGCCACCACGGTCCGGCATGAGTACACATTCAAGGGAATCCCGAGACTTGGAGGAGCAACTCAAGGTACTCTCCATGGGAAACAAGTTGTTCGGATCAGCCGCGAGGCCACATTCGAGACGGTAAGTCAAAGCGAAGGAACCGGAATTCATAGAAGACGCTCTCGGTGGACCGGCTCTACGAGTCTGTTTGAAGAAGTCATGGAGTTGCCCAACTTGATCGGCGGGGCTCAGGCAACGGCATGATCGCCATGATAGGGACGGCGGGAGCCAAGCCTCTCGATCCCCGCACCCTTATCAAGCATCCGGCAATGCCCTGAAGAATTGGGTAACTTTCACGGGACGAGGGCAAGCCGGGCGGGGTGGAAGACAAGGCGGGCCCGCGCCCACATCTCCCTAAACCCGGTCTCAAACCCTCGAGTCGAGTCCTTGTCGAGTCCGAGTCCTACGAGTCATCCAGCGGCCTTACAGCCGGAGGACTATAATGTTGTAGCCAATCATGTATTCCCGTTCTTGTTTAATGAAAAGTCGACCTTTCGGAGTATCCTCTCATTGCCACTTTAACAGCGATAAGTTAACAAACAACTTAAAAGACGTTAATAATTCAATTGATAAAGAAGCGAGACACATTAAACGAACAATACATTAAAGAAGTTCTCGAGCGTGTAGTTGACCAAGAGGACAACCGGGCCCAAGCTGCCGAAGAGGTTATGACCAAAGTGAACACAGGGGTCGGTGCAAGAGCCTAAAGAGACACAAGTGGGCGGTTTCTTCGCCGATGCGAGAAAAAGAAGCCACTGATAAGCCTCCTCGGGAGTATGTTGACGTGTTCGCACAGGTCATATCGGGACATGCCGGGACTCGATCCCTCAATCGTGGAGCACGAGAATTCCCCTGGATCCGAATCGAAGCACATCAAACGAAGGCTGCGCAAGATCAAGCCGAGTGGTCCTTGCAAGTTAAAGAAGAAATTGAGAAAATGCTCAGAGTTGGTTTCATCGAGTGATTGAGTACCGACTTGGCTCTCCAACATCGTGACGGTCACGAAGGCCAACGGAAAGGTCGAGATCTTTGCGTGGATTTCCGGGATCTCAACAAGGCCAGCCCTAAAGATGATTTCCCCTTTGCCTAACATCGACATCTTTGGTCGATACCACGGCAAATTTCGAAGTAAAGTCCTTCGTGGACGGGTTATTGGATCTGACCGAGATCAAGATGTCAGGAGGATCGAGGCCAAGGCTGCCTTCACCACTCCGTGGGGGACATGCTTGTTACACGGTCATGCCGTTCGGTCGAAGAACGGCGGGGCTACTTACCGGCGGGCTGCAGACCCTCTTCCATGACATGATTCACAAAGAAATCGAAGTATATGTCGACGACATGATCATCCACTCGAGGGATCGGACATGCGGCACATGACGGATCGAGGAAGTTCTTCAACGAGACTCGGAGAAAACACTCCATGAGGTTGAACCGGCAAAGTGCACCTTCGGCGTCAAGCGCGGCAAGGTCTTGGGAGTACATGGTTACGAAAGAGGTATCGAAGCCGATCCCGGGAAAATCAAGGCCATCATCGACATGAAGCCGCCTCAGCCACGAAGGAAGTAAAGAGCTTCATGGGAAGACTTCGGTACATCGGTCGCTTCATCAACCGGTTGACATCTCTCTGCGAGCCCATGTTCAAGCGATGAAAAAGAATGCCGACATCAAATGGGACTCAGAGTGCCAAACGGCTTTCGAGAAGATCAAGACCTACTTGGTTAATCCCCCAATTATGTGCCCGCCACATGAAGACAAGCCACTACTCTGTATCGACGTGATGAGACACGTCAATCGGAGCAATCTTTGGCACAAGAACGAGAAAGATTCCAAGGTTGAGCATGCAATCTACTTCGTAAGCCGAAAGCTTCAAGGAAGTGAACTCGGCTACTCGGCATCGGAAAACTTGTACCGCCTTGGTATGGGTAGTCGGGAAGCGAAACACTACATGCGGTCGCATTCGGTGCTCCTGGTCTCCAAAGTGGACCCGTCCAGATATCTCTTTGACAAGCCATCACGTCGATGCGGCTAGCCAAGTGGTCATTCTTCTGGTGAGTTCGACATCAAGTACATGGTCGAGAAAATCAACAAAGGGCGAGTAATGGCGGATCGGCTTGCCGACTTCCCGGCGGTGAACCTAAGGGTCACGATCCGCAATTTCCGGACGACGGAATCTTTTCACTTGACGGCGCAAACCGGGCAACTCTTCTTCGATGGGGCGGCCAACAAGAAGGGGAATGGCATTGGAATGCTCCTTGTCGATCCCAGGACGAGCATACTCCCATAGCCATCAAGTGAATTTCGAAGCAACCAACAATGCGGCGAGAATATGAAGCACATGCGGCGAGGTTTGGAAGCCGCCCTCGAGCGCAACATCTTAGAAATTTGGATGTATATGGAGACTCGGCATTGATCATCAATCAAGTATCCAACAAATGGAAGACGGTAGATTCGGCCTTGAAGTACCACGCGTACATGGAGGAACTCATTGCTCGGTTCAAGGACATCTCTTTTCACTATTTGCCAAGAGACGAGGAACCGCCGCGGGCATGCCACAGCAACCCTCGCCTCTCTTGTCGAAATTCCCGAAGGAAAGCGGTAAAACCCCTCGAGAATAGGCGGACGGGAAACACCCGCCTATTCTTTGTGAGATCGAAAAAAGAAAAAGAAACGATCGACGAACCACTGGTACAATCAAATTTACCGAGTACCTCCAAGCGGAGAAGCTTCCTTCACAAGTGAAGATGGAAAATACAAAGAAGGGATCAAAGCCAAAAACATGATGGCATTAAAACGCACTGGCATCCCATTTCGTCATTACAGGGGTATGTTGTACAAGAAGCGCCACGAGGGCCACTCCTTCGGTGTGTAAACAAAGAAAAAGCCGGCGAGCTAATGAACGAAGTTCTAGCGGAACTGCGGTCCGCACATGAACGCTAGAGCATTGACACGAGATCATTCTCCGTATGGGATACTATTGGATATCAATGGAAACAGGGCGCATCCGGTTCGTCAGAAGGCTGCGACAAATGTCAGCGGTTCTCGACCTCAATCACATCCCTCCTCACGAACTCTATTGCATGACTACGCCATGGCCTTTCGCCACATGGGGAATCGACGTCATCGGCAAGATCACTCCTCCCGAGGAGCAATGGTCACGAGTTCATTTTAGTCGCGATCGACTACTTCACGGAAATGGGTAGAAGCCGAGATCGTACTGAGTCTTGAATTCTAAGAAGGTGGCCGAGTTCATCAGAGAGAACATCATGTGCCGATACGGAGTGCCCAACGAGATCATCTCCGACAATGGGACTCACTTCGAAGGAGATTGTGACCAACTGCGGCCAGAATTCGAGTCACACGTCGCGGGTCTTCTCCTTACGGACCACAAACCAATGGTGCGGTAGAGGCGGCCAACAAGACTCTCGCCATGATAATCGGAAAGATGACCACCGGAGGTCGGGAGGCGGCCCGAAAAGCTACATCTAGCCCTGCAGGGATACCGAACATCGGTCGAGAACCGCCACGGGGAGACTCCGTTCGCACTTACCTACGGAATGGAAGCGATGTTACAGTGGAATTGGAAATTCCATCCCTCAGGAGTCCTCTTGGAAAACGGGATCAATGAAGTCGAATGGCTACGAGCCGTCACGACGAACTTGCTCTACTCGACGAGCGCGAGATTGAAAGCCATGGAACACACTCGAGCCTACCGGAGCGAGAATGGCACGAGCATTCGACAAGAAAGTCAAGATCCGAGACATCGAGAGAAGGCGACTTGGTGCTAAAGGAAAAGCCTCCTACGCAGACCAATCCCCTCGGAAAGTGGGAGCCTACACGGATAGGACCGTTCGTGGTACAAAGAATCTTCTCACGGAGGAGCCATGAAGCTAGCGAGACTTGGACGGAAACCCTTTCGTTAACCCAGTGAACGGAAGCAAGCTCCGCGAATACTTCGTTTGAGGAAGAGCACGAGTCAACTCTCCTTCCCCATACATCGTCCCCCTCGGTAAATTAAAGTGCTAAAGAGTAATACCCATTGGATACATTCCCGCTAATGATCCGGGTAAAAAACGAGTCGCACTTCTTTTGTCTTTGTTTTTCTCAAATTCACCTAAAGTGTCGAACTACGGTGACTGAGCCCCTTAGTCCAATTGTAAAAGGGAACGTAGGCGGCCATCTTTGGTTCGGTCTAAAAAACAAAAAAATACAATAAGCATCAATTGCTTGTGTTTCAAAAAACACTTTTCATTTAACCTACAAATTCATAACGGTTAAAACATTCTTTGATGAGTTCAAGCACGGTCAACTCTTGACTCGCTACACGCTAGCAAAACTACAATAAAACATTAATCAATTAATGTGTACGCAATGACAATGGGTGGATACTCACGGACGGCAAGGTCAACCTAGTTTCCCGTACTAGGTCCTTCATCCTTCTTCCCCTTCCCTTTTCCCCGGCGAGTGTTCTTCACCTTCGCGGGAAATATTCCGGTAGGCCTTCTACCTGGCTCGGGGACTCTTCCCGACGCCTCCGTCAAGCTGTGGTACATCCAGCGCGATCCTTTCTCTAGCTCTGTCTCGAGCCGCCTCGCTTCGAGCCATCATCGTAGTGCTTTGATTGGCCTCCGTCGGCACTTGCCACATAATCGGCCATGGCATCGCGATACGATTCCCGGGGTTAGCCCTCGCCACCTGTCCTCCTCAAGGTCGAGCTGTCCGGGTGATCGGCACCCGACGGCTCACTCCGTCTCCACAAGATAGCCATCTGTGTCTCCCCATACACTCTTCGTACCGGTTCGAATCTTGCGTCGACGGAACAGTGCCCTCTCTCGGTGAAAGAGAACCACAGCGGGAAAGGACGTGTATTGCCACCACCGGGTGATCAGCAATAGCGTCGAAGGATCTTCCATCCGCGAGAGATCCCACCTCAAAGGTAGCGGCATAACTCGGATCGGTCGGTGGCATCTGCTCCGGCCCGTCTTGCCGCGAGAACCAATGATGGAATATAGAAAGACGTGCGAGACGGCCCGGCACTCGACAATCAACGAGACCCTCTGAGCGGTCCTACAAGTCTGTAACTTCCAATGGGGAACCCGCCATCGCAAGTGATGCGTGCAAAGTCTGGCCATCCGAGCTCCCGGCTCGGCTGATTGCCCTATCACCGGAAGGACGTCGCGAGAAAGACCAAGCGTCACGGGACATTGGCACCTCGGGCATCATCTGCGGCCTCTCCCTCGGCCGCATGGTCGGCGTGGCGGGACTCCCTCCCCACGTGTATCGGCTACCGGTCGCCATCCGGCCTATGCCCGAGAACGTCTCGCCCAAGACCAATGGCACGATGTCTCCCCACTCACGGCCTTTGCCTCACCGAGGTCCGGTATCTTTGTGATGGCACACACCCGAAGACGTGAATGTGAACGAGTAGCAATCGCGCCTGAGCAAACGCGTCCCACGAAAAGACGCTCCCCTCGGCTCAGGCAAATCTTTCGGGCGGTCCCGAAATGTCAACGTAATCGGTATCTGTATCGGCATCCCGTATGCTTCTCCGGCCGAGATACCCAACAAAGACACTAGCTTCTCAGCGGTGGCCATGCCACACAGGCATACGGAAGAACTAGGCTGTTCCGTCTCGGGTCCTCCCGAATGGCCGGAAATCTTCAAACGTAGGAGTGATTTCGTTGTACGAAAGGCTGTACACATTCCTCCGTACGTCCCGAGAACCGAGACGCGGCTCTCAAAAGATCCCAATCGCGCATGAGCTCCTTGAAAGCCCAAGCAGATTTAATCCCAGTAACTGACCTTCGAAAAACCTTTTGTTACGCCTCGTGTGGTTCCGTACCCACGGCGAAAGTTGTCCAAATATCGCTCTTGCATCAGAGACGATAACTTGGGAAAGGGAGCCATGTCGGAAGGTGAAGAAAACCTTAAGAAAGGGAAAGGAATTCGCCGGATGAACAAAGCAATGCGCGGTTTTCTCACCAATTGCAAAGCTGAAGCGCAATTTAAAGAATCTGGAAATTCGGTTCTAGTCAGTGGGACTCCTCTGCGATTGACTTGGTCAACTCTGCGGCCAGTTGCCCTTAAAATTGGAAACATTTCCAAACCATGCCTGTTCACTCCTATGAAATCTGCGTGCACCTTACGATTTCATTCAACAATGTCAATATCCCTTCCGCCAGGGCTCGTGCAACGGTGCAAATAATTAAAAATTAGTGCATACATGCTTAATTTTTGACCCGTTCAATTTTTAATGCATTTCTCTTTTTTATTTATTTTTGATTAACCTATTTGCTTATTTGCCGAAAATAACGAAGGTGATCATAGAATAAATATGCGAAATACGAGTTCCGCACGGGCGCCTTTTTGCAAATACGGTTCAAATCAAAATTTGTTCTGACAAATACATGCATTTTGTCTAAACAAAGCGATAAAGAAAGAAAGCGGTAAAAAGGGGACTACTGCGAGTCTGCTCGTCATCCGTACACTCGACGTCTTTGCTCCGCGGCTTAGGATCCGTCGCAAACAGGAACTCGCCGAACTCCTCCAGTAGGGAATAGGCAAAGGGCCTCCTCGGAGTACGCGAACTCGAGGACTCCCCTCTCGCGCCCGAGTGCGCGAGAAGAAGGAGCTCCAAATCCGGCCGTTCCGCCCGCGAGCGCGAGCCCTGTGTAAAGTCCTCCCCGCAGTTTGTGGGAGCGAGGCGAATCTCTCGGCCTAGACGGCCCCGATCACGGACGTCCACGCTCCTCCGGGAGGCGCACCGCATGAACTCCACGAGCCTCCTAGCGTGGCGGACCACCCGTCCGCGGCCTCGTATGGCGTCGTTGTACGTACGGCCGGATACTGCGAACCGGGAAAGTCGCCCTGACGAAGTACGATCACGGCAATTTGCGAATCTGCTTTGCAAATCGAGACAATCTTTCCGGTCAGAAATCATTTCTAACACCTTTCATGGTCCGATAAATCCAAAGTTAGACCTTTCACTAACGCTCGTCTCGCGACCTTACGGTCGATCCAGTCTGTCGCGACCTTTCACGTCGTCTCCGCGACCGTCACGGTCGATTCCAATCTCAATTCGCGACCTTTCACGGTCGTTTCAAAATTCCTGTCGCGACCTTTCGGTCGATTCAATCCCAATCGCGACCTTTCACGGTCCGATTTCAATCCTTAATCGCGACCTTTCACGGTCCGATTTCAAGTCTCAATCGCGACCTTTCACGGTCCGATTCCAATTCTCAATCGCGACCTTTCACGGTCCGATTTCAATTCTCAATCGCGACCTTTCACGGTCCGATTTCAAGTCTCAATCGCGACCTTTCACGGTCCGATTTCAATTCTCAATCGCGACCTTTCACGGTCCGATTTCAATCCTCAATCGCGACCTTTCACGGTCCGATTCCAATTCTCAATCGCGACCTTTCACGGTCCGATTTCAATTCTCAATCGCGACCTTTCACGGTCCGATTCCAATTCTCAATCGCGACCTTTCACGGTCCGATTCCAATTCTCAATCGCGACCTTTCACGGTCCGATTTCAATTCTCAATCGCGACCTTTCACGGTCCGATTTCCAATTCTCAATCGCGACCTTTCACGGTCCGATTCCAATTCTCAATCGCGACCTTTCACGGTCCGATTTCAATTCTCAATCGCGACCTTTCACGGTCCGATTCCAATTCTCAATCGCGACCTTTCACGGTCCGATTTCAATTCTCAATCGCGACCTTTCACGGTCCGATTTCAATTCTCAATCGCGACCTTTCACGGTCCGATTCAATTCTCAATCGCGACCTTTCACGGTCCGATTTCAATTCTCAATCGCGACCTTTCACGGTCCGATTCCAATTCTCAATCGCGACCTTTCACGGTCCGATTCCAAATCTCAATCGCGACCTTTCACGGTCCGATTTCAAGTCTCAATCGCGACCTTTCACGGTCCGATTTCAATTCTCAATCGCGACCTTTCACGGTCCGATTCCAATTCTCAATTGCGACCTTTCACGGTCCGATCTCATGTTCTCAATCGTGACCTTTCACGGTCCGATTCCAACTCTCAATCGCGACCTTTCACGGTCCGATTTCAAAGTCTTAATCGCGACCTTCCACGGTCCGATTCCCAGTCAATCCCGACCTTTCACGGTCCGATTTCAAGTCTCAATCGCGACCTTTCACGGTCCGATTTCAGAGTCTCAATCGCGACCTTTCACGGTCCGATTCCAATTCAATTCTCAATCGCGACCTTTCACGGTCCGATTTCAAGTCTCAATCGCGACCTTTCACGGTCCGATTTCAAGTCTCAATCGCGACCTTTCACGGTCCGATTCCAAGTCTCAATCGCGACCTTTCACGGTCCGATTCCAAGTCTCAATCGCGACCTTTCACGGTCCGATTTCAAGTCTCAATCGCGACCTTTCACGGTCCGATTTCAATCCTCAATCGCGACCTTTCACGGTCCGATTCCAATTCTCAATCGCGACCTTTCACGGTCCGATTCCAATTCTCAATCGCGACCTTTCACGGTTCGATTTCAATTCTCAATCGCGACCTTTCACGGTCCGATTTCAATTCTCAATCGCGACCTTTCACGGTCCGATTCCAATTCTCAATCGCGACCTTTCACGGTCCGATTTCCAACTCTAAACCGCGACCTTTCACGGTCCGATTCCAATTCTCAATCGCGACCTTTCACGGTACGATCTCGATTTCAATCCTCAATCGCGACCTTTCACGGTCCGATTCCAATTCTCAATCGCGACCTTTCACGGTCCGATTTCAATTCTCAATCGCGACCTTTCACGGTCCGATTCCAATTCTCAATCGCGACCTTTCACGGTCCGATTCCAATCCTCAATCGCGACCTTTCACGGTCCGATTCCAATCCTCAATCGCGACCTTTCACGGTCCGATTTCAATTCTCAATCGCGACCTTTCACGGTCCGATTCCAATTCTCAATCGCGACCTTTCACGGTCCGATTTCAATTCTCAATCGCGACCTTTCACGGTCCGATTTCAATTCTCAATCGCGACCTTTCACGGTCCGATTCAATCTCCCATCTCGACCTTTCACGGTCCCATCTCAAGCGATCCAATCCCGACCTTCGCGGTCCGACCTCCACTCTCTATCGAGACCTTCATTCGTCTCCCCGGCAACAGCAATAAGCCCGAACCCCAAGGCACGAACGCCTCGCAACAATCCCTCTTCGGCCATCCTCGTGGCGCACCTTTTCACTTCGAGTGAACATTCGTCTGGCAGCCGATCGTAAGCATCCTCGTCAGCCCGAGGATAAAGCTAGCCGGACAATAAGCCCGGCACCCGAAGGCACGAACGCCCTCGTCGGCATCGCAACTCCGGTTTGAGGCGCCACACGCCCTCGAAGGTTTCGAAGTCCCGGGTTCGAGACGCCTCCCAGCGGTCTCCATTCGGGTATGCAGGTACCTCGCGAATGGTCTCATCCGAGTTTAGACGCCTCCTAATAGTCTCGCTCAGGTCAAGGTCCCCATACGCGGCCCTTGCCCCTTTTCGAACTACGATCGGCTTGATTCCCGCTCGGGATACGTAGGAATCCTTTTCGCTAAGGGTCCAGCCAGCTGACCGCCCAGGTCTCCTTCAAAGTAAGGCATCCCGATTTGGATCCTTATCTTTTTCAACGACCCCGCCTCCTTCGGAGGAGACGTCGGCGAGGGATAGCTGTAAGTACCCAAATCCGGATCGTCCAAATCCGTCGGAAAGTTAACCCGAAATCCGTTAGCGGCTCCGCTCCGAGGTTATAGGAACTCGTTAAACTCCCGTTCTTTGTGCCAACGAGACGTCCCGGGCTTGCCCGTGCATCCCCGACGTCGAACCGTACTTAACACGTGTCATCTCACGTAAAGTATGGCTTTCCACGAAAGCATTTTTGGCACTTTCCGGGCGTTTCGGACATTTCCCGGACTTGTTATTTTAAAAAACGGACAAACGGGACCGGGGACAAAATCCCACATGGCTGGTGACTCGAGGAGGGGCACGTGGCAGCCATG